>JANRGW010041929.1:0-21152 GCA_024733675.1 Psilopsiagon aymara | reverse complement strand
CCCATGGCAGGGGGGTTGGAACTGGATGATCTTAAGGTCCTTTCCAACCCTAACTATTCTATGATTCTATGATTCCTGATTCCTCTTGATATTTGCAGGGATGGGATTTTATTTCTGAGTGAGGTGATGTACCATGAGGATATCCATCAGGGACATTTGCCTTGGCTCTATGTGCCCAAACCAACCACTTTGGAGTTCTGGCTGGGGAAAGCAGCAAGCTGGGATGCTTGCTCCTGCATCCCAGTGCCACCACGGACAGGAATTGCAGCCTGGGAGTCATCAGTTGCGCATTACAAGCTGCTTGGCTCTTGAAGCTGCCCCAGCCCTGGGGCAGTGGCTGTGAGCCATCAGGGAAGGATGGAGATTATTGAGCAGTTAAAGCTGGAGATCCCGACCCCCGTAAGTTCCCTTCTGATGTAGAAACTGAATTATTTCTCTATCAGCCACTGAGTGCTACCTACAAGTTTGCTTCAGCTGTGAATCCGTGGAGATATATGAGGGCATTTTCACTCCCAGACCCCTTGGACCTGTGCATCCCTGGTGAGGTAGGCACACAGGGGCATTTCATACACCCTGAATTTTCAGGATTACATGGATTTGGAAGGGAATACAGTCCTCCCAGCATTAAGAACTTCTGATTTGCCAAGGAAGCACACAACATTTGGGATGCAACAAAAAGTTACCGCAGGGCTTTTTTGCCTCTGTGCGAGGATGCTGAAGAGGAGGTGACAACAGGGACTTTCCCTAATGCTGTCTAAAGTAAGACCAGACCCCAAATGCCACCAATGCAGTCCCCTGAGAACCCCAACCTGGCAGCTGTGCATCCCTATTCAACCTCTGATCACCATCACCATCATTTATAGCAATTTGTTGTAATCTAACGCTACCAGGATGCCAGTTCTGGGATATCCTGGGAGGAATGGCCAGGTAGTGATGGGGGGGACACCATCGCACCAAAACCATTTCCTGAAGGAACCAGGAGAAGAAAGAGATGGACGGGCCCTGTCTCCACAGGGAAGCAAAGCATAGCCAAGCTACACCACTGCACTCCCCAAGCGCTGATACCTCCCAGCCACTATCCCATCAGGGGAAGATGCTGGAGATGAGGGGCTGTGGGAAAGGGCATCAGCCCCCCATTGGCATGTTGGGAAGCTGCCATGTGAGGAAAGGCTGAGAGCTGGGCAAGTCCAGCCTAGAGAAAGAAAGTTCAGGGGAGACCTTATCACCATGCTCCAGTATTTAAATGGTGGCTACAAAGACAGAGACTCCCTTTTAACAAGGAGTCATGCAGAAAAGAGAAAGGGTGATGGGCAGAAGTTACCCCTGGGGAGATTCCGACTGGACACAAAAGGGAAGTTTTTCACACTGAAAACAACCAGCCGTTGGGATAATCTCCCCAGAGAAGTGCTGGATTCCCCAGTGTTGGACACCTAAGATTCAGCTGGACAAAGTGCTGGGCCACCGAGTGTGGGTCATGCTTTGACTAGAAAGGTTGGACCAGATAATCCCCGAGGTACCTTCCAACCTCGTATTCCATGATTCTGTATTGCATATTCTATTACAGCACAACCCAAGCCCCTGCCGCAGCTGGGTCTCACCAGGGTGAATCATGGCTGTGCAGGTGCTTCCCTCGCTGGCCAGGCCTGCGAGAGATCATTTCTCATGGTCTCTTGCTCAACACCTTAATTAAGCAGAATTGCACTCTTGTGTGCATGCACTTGCTCAGCAGCAAACAGGACAGGTCACTGCCACACACAGGCAGAGCTTGCCTGGAGGCTTCTGATGTAGCAAATTCACCTCCAGTGCAGTTAAGAGGTACTGTGGCTCTGGGTGAATATGGGTTAGATGTAATTAGTTTGAGCTGAAAGAGGAGAAAAAAGCTCTGTGAAAAGCTGCAAGGCTCCGTTTTGACATTTAAAAAGTAAAACTTTGTTAGCTGTTCTTGCAAATGACTTTTTGGGGTTGGAAGTGACCTAGTTCGCTTTTTCTTCTCTTTTTTCTTCCTTTAGTTACAAAAAGCACTGAATAATCTCAAACCAGAATGTCTCGTGCAATGCTTATGAAAAGAAATCAGAGAAGAAAAGAAACATTCTCCTTTAGGGGGTGACCCAAAACAGAAAGTATTTGCATTTTTTTCCATGCAGCCACTGAAATGAAAACCCTGTTATTTGTACAGCTCCACTGCTGAAAGGCATCTCGTCAATGTGTACTGCTGGCGATTTCTTCTTTCTACCTGCCAAGGGAGAGGCTTGTCTGTGAGTTCAGAAAAAGTATAGGAGAGAAAGAACAAAAGGGGCACTTTTTCAGTGTAGTACAGAAGGTAAAATGGTTTTCCATATTCACATATTCCCCTGAAAGAGCTAAAATACAAAGCTGTGGACCTCAGCTCTGTGCCCCTCTGCTCAGAATCAAATAGACACGAAATGGTATAAACACGAGTCCTGAGCACTCATCACACAGAAGGTTAATTACAAACGTCAAACTTCTGACTTTACTGACACATAAGGTCCAACTGATATTAAAGAAAGCAAAGGCCAAAATTTATTTGGGGCAATGAGAAACACCTAAAGGATCATAAAGCTCAGTTATCACTGTAGCTTTGGGGCATCCATCCCTTCTCTTCGCAGCAGAGACTGGTGGTGTCAGGTCATTGTGGTCAGCATCACAGAATCAGAAATGGATCTGTGGTCACTGTCTCACTACAGAATATCTGTAGTGCTCACGCTCCACTGTGGCCACCAGGATGGGATGGGAGGGAAAGGGATGGTACAAACATGGACCAGTGCCCACTGGCTGCATTAACACTCATGCAACAGGCTTCTTCTAAAATGCAAAGGTGAAGAAAGAGGCATTGCTGCTCAGCCTGGTGTCTTGTGAGGCCTGAGATTTATGCTCCAGCTGCTTGAAGCACTCATCCTTGCTGCAGTCAACACCTATTAACTACCTTCATACTACTACCACAACACCTACCTCCATCTTTTAAGAAATCAAATCTAATGTCAGATATTTCGAAGTGTCTGCACTCAGATACTGTGTTCAGACTTCACTTGGAACAGGAGGAGCTCATGTACACACCTACAGCTTCCACCAGACCTCTAATTAAAAACAAGGTAAGACTTGACTCACATTTGTACTGTATGCTAGATAGAATCATAGAATCATAGAATAGTTAGGGTTGGAAAGGATCATCAAGTTCCAATTCCCCTGCCATGAACATGGGCATGGACACCCTACACTAGACCACATCGCCAAATGCTCTATCCAACCTGGCCTTGAACACTGCCAGGGATGGAGCATTTACCACTTCTTTGGGCTGCCTGTTCCAGTGCCTCACCACCCTCACAGCAAAGAGCTTCTTCCTTATATCTAACCTGAACTTCCCCTGTTTAAGTTCAAACCCATCAGTCTTTGTTCTACTATTACAACATATACAAGATATCCTGATGCAACATAACAAGAGGGGCTGAATGCATTAAGACCCTTTCCACTTCACAGCTCTCACTGTACCTCAGTAACACTCCCACAGATCAGAAACCACTGCCTATTTTTGGCCTAACTTGCAAATCTCTCCCATTCTGCAGAGTAGACTAATATTGGAATGTCCATTGCAGCAATATTTTACTACCCCTCTAATCTGTAAGAAGGGGCTGTCAGAGACCAAGACAACCTGACACACAGCCTCTCTGGGCACTCAGCAGCTGCACAGGGATGCTTGGGGTTTTTTTAGTACTATAAAGTGCAGAATCCACACTGCCAGAACAGCAGGAAAACACAAGTTAATGACCTGAGACTAACCCAGACAGGCAAGAGATTAAAGCGTCAAACCCTAAATGCTCCAGCATGCAGCGGCTTGATATGGAGAACAGGAAGAAGCTGGCATTGTTTGCCCAACCACTGCCTTCAGAATTAGTTCCATCCACGTGGCTCACTGAAACCTGGTGCTGCTGAGAAGAGACGGAGATGTTGTATGAAGGATATGCAGGAGAAGGGAGATGCTGTACGAAGGATCTCTCGTTTCTCTGAGCTATGGTATCTCTTTGCATACAGTTCAGCTTCAGAGATGTAGCTGCATCCACCTACTTGACTGGGGTAAAAATCAGTAACATATTGCAGAAGGCACAGACTCAGTTATTTCTTCTCTCCTCCATGAAGAATGAAGAGGAGCAGTTTCATAAGGTGCTCAGTCCAATCTGACCTTGGCATTGCTAAGGCTGGTGAGCACCTAGGGCTGGTGATAACCACATAGCAACTTACTGGTCTGAGTCCGCAAAGCAGGATACAGGAGCCCTTTGCACTTAATGATTTGCTTGTTTAGATGAAAAACCTTTCTAACCCCTGTAGCACCTAAGAAGAGCTCACTTGTGAACCCCTCTGAGCAGGCTCTGGCCCAGGGGAGCCAGGCATTGTGGCGCGCACACAGAAGGCTCCTGGGCAGCAGAACAGCACTAAGCCGCACCATCTCAGGGCTTGATGACCAGGCCACAGCGGTTCAACAGAGCCATCACCAGCACATCACAGCCCTATGCAAAGGAAGAGTGGGCATCAGCAGGGACTGAGGCAAGAGAAAGGGCTGCACAACAGCTGATGTGTTTGCCAGCCATGGGACCACCTGGTAGATGGGGCAGCAGGGAGGACACCGAGGAGAGTGGGCTTGAGTCTCAGTTTGGCAAGGGAGGCTGAGGCAGAGGAGAGCAATCTGTTTCTGCTCATGTTGCGAACCCTATAGGGGTTAGTAGCTAGTGCATTCTCCAGCAAGAGAGAGCAGTGACCCTAACCACTGCCTCCGAGCAATTAGTGGGGTTTGCAATGGGTGTTCACCATGTCAAAGGGATGAGATGGGCAGCTAAGACAGGGCTGAGGCTGAGGCAAGAAGCAGGGACTGAAGAAGGGGGGTTAGTCCAGCCAGAGAAGAGAGGGAACTCAGGCAGGAGGGAGCTGGTCTCAGGCAGCAGTCTTACAGCAGCCATGCATAGGATTAAGTGCTACAAGAAAGATCCCTTTCCCTGGGATGTTTCCCAGTGCACTGCAGAAATACTGGGATAGCAACACGGACTTCCTCTCATCAGGCATGAGCTCAGAATGTCCATCCTGGTACTCACCAAAATGGCCAAATACGTTGTGTGTGTGCATATATGTGTGTATGCATATAAATGTTATGGTGCCTGTTCCAGCCCAGGGCTCACCAAAAGGGTATAGCCATCCTTATAGTGTCTGCACTGTAACCCAGATTCTTCCTACTCCAAATGAGTCCAGAGGAGTTTAAGCAGCCCCTGACCCTCAGTTTTGCTCAGAGCAAAACCTTAACGTGTCAAAGAGGCCACGTATGCCAAGTGTGGGAGCAGTGCTGAGGTGAAGTCACATCTCCTGGGCAAGCACCGGCTGCTCTTGGGCAGGTACTGATGCCCTGCAAAGGCATTGCATTTCTGCACCCGCCTCTCAGCAGCTGTTCATTTACCCAAAGGCAATGCAAGCAGGGATGAGAAGGTCTGACCCAGCCTTATGGAGCTGAGCAGGGCAGGGCAGGGCAGGATCAGGCCTTGGAGGGGAACACCACAAACCTGTGTAACTGGGAGCACGATAGCCACACAGAAGAGCACAAGGTAATAAAGTGCTTCCCCCATACTGCAGAGCTGAGCCTGACGGCTCACCCACTGCTGTTCTTTACTCCCTTAATTAGCCCAAAAGGTGACTAATGAGCTATTTGTTAATGCCATCAATCAAAAAGCTCTATTTGTAGCTGGTCTGAAAGAGGTGTTTTTAAAAGCAGGGAGTTGCAGCCAACTGGCACAGAGCATGATCACAAGTTAATTACATGATCTCATGGCAGTTATCTCAAACTAATACATCATTAATCTGATCTTACGACAGCTAAAGGAGAGCCCAGAGCCAAGAAGCACTTGAAGGCTTCACAGTCCCCAGGACAAGAGCTCTTTCTATAGGAGCTGTTGGTTTAAACACAGCAGGCACATGTCAGGACAAGCTGCAAGTTGTATCATTCCCCTCGCCCCAACGAACAAAACCACTCAGGAGCCAGGAAACACACAATCTCCTTCAAAGAAAGCATCCCTCAAAGTGTGGCACCATCCCCCTGCCTCAATGCAGGGCTGTGAAGGGGGCCAAAGCAGGAAGGGGCTTGGGGTCAGGCTCCCAGCATTGCTCAGGGACCCTAAGGCATTTCTGTAAGCCCTCTGTATAAGAAAGCCCTTTTGAAGGACCTGTTCCAGCCTGGTCACAGGGGAAACATTGTCAGGTGGGTAGTTCCAGGTCACCCCACTGACGGGAACAGGTGCTAGAAGCTCATCTATATCCTCTATATCCCTTTGGATATAAAGGTAGGAGGCAAATGCACCCCTATTGACATGTCATGATTTCACTTGAACGATTCATCCCTAGCTAGGGACACACATCTACACAGATACGCAGGAACCAGAGCAAAAACTTGACAAGCTGTGCAAATACTAGCTTCATGTTCAGCTGAGCCCTTAGACTCTTACTCCTGAGCAGAGGTACCCTCAAAATGTTCCCCAAGGAGCACACAAGCTTGTACCACCCATCCCACAGACACATAAGGATGCCAGGAACCACCTTGCAGCGCTCAGGGACCACTGCTCTGATGACAAAGTAGAGGAAATACTGGGTACGTATGTTGATCCAGGTGTGAGGTGCATTTAAGACCTTTAAGAGCCTCCAAGTTTCCACATGGAATAAAATTCTCTCTCACACTTCTCTGGTTTTCTTCCAAAATCAGCGAATGGAATTGCAATTCAATGATTCAAATGTTAAACAACTTGAAGCAAAGCCTGTGTCTCCTTTTGGGTCTTTTGCAGAGCTGTCTGTGCTAAACTAGCAGCGCCAAACACCACCGCACCTCATTTCTGCAGTTACCCTCATAGGTAACCAGCTGCCACATTGGTTTAGCCATAGCAATCACTCACCTGTTTAAGAGAGGATCATTTCTCTGTGCTTTTCCTCTCAGAAAACAAGACTGCCTTTTTTTGGCATTCCAAGTAGAGAATGTTCTTTTTCCAGCCTCACTTTGGACAAGATCATTGAAAACCCAGCGAAACAGAAGTGATAAATCTTACCTGACAAAACACCCGTACAAAAAGAGTCCGCGCCTCAATGCTGCGAGACCAGAGCTTTCTGGAGGAGCTGTTCATCCTCTGCTGGGTAAGGGCTCTATGAAACTATGCAGGCATTGCCTGGACTTGCTTTGGTTTGGGTAGGGAATTCAGCTGTTCTTTGTTCAAAGAGCTTCAAAACGCTCTACACCACCTATCGCGTTGTGGTTCCCGCAGGTATGCGAGGTATGCGGTTGTCTTCCTGAGTCACTTAATTATCTTCAGGAAAATAACCTGCGGAAGCACGGCAGAGAGAAGAAAACCCAACTGGCCATGTAAATGCCTTGATGGTCAGCAGCAGTCCTGCAAGGAAATCACTTCAAACAAAGGCTTTGCTAATTCCTATGTCCCAAATGTCAAAGCTAATGGAGAAGCAGGGCTGCTCGCTTTTGTTCTTGCCTTCCTTTTGCAGCAGCATGAGCAGAGAGTGCTGAGGAGAAGAAGCAGCACGGTCTCAAAAGCAGCCACAGCACTGGAAGAGCTGATCTGGAGCTTCATGCATTGCACAAGTTATGGGGTGGCCTCCGGCCCAGGAGGGTGAAACAGTCCCTGACGGCTGCTCTTAATGGGGGCTGAGTCACCGGTGATACGGGCTGAAGCAATGATGTGATGCGGCAGTGTCTGGGCTAGTTACATCTCGATAAGGATGGTGGGTGTCTTCCTGGGGTTTCCGTTTGTCAGAAGCACCTGGGGAAAAATGACACCAGGGAAGCGATTTTTGCCATGACCATACACCTCCTCAGGCAGTCCCAGCAGAGGAATGGATCTCATCGGGGAATGGGAAACCATGTAGCTGAGCTGCTCAGAGAAACCCCTTGTGCCAAGCAGAAGGAAGGAGGGGAGGCTGATAATGGAGAGCAAACGGTGAAGGGGGCCTTGACTATACCGTCTTCTCACAAGGAAGAATATAGGCTTACCATGGAGAGCATGGCTCCAGCAGATGTTCACACCCCCAATGTTTTCTCAGTTGCCAGCTTTCCTGGATGATTTTCAACAAGGACATCTCAGAAGCAAAGCTCCAATTGATGTATGACAGCAGCAAGCTCACTTGAGCGTAGGCAGTCCACACACCTGAGGCAGATGTGAACAGATCTTGGCTTTTGTTCTGTCTCCCAGAGGACCGGCTCCATCCATCATCTCTCTTGGCAGCTTACAGTACTCAGGAAGTGATTTCAAAATCATGAGCTCAGCTGTGAAGGACTTCCAGCCACCAGGTTAGACAGAAAACCTCATACCTGGGAGGAAAACAGCTCCCATTCCCAGGAAAAGGGGCTTTCATGCTATGATGTGCACTGAATGACAAAGAGAAATGTGCTGAAAATGAGCCAAATCTGATCGGTGGCTTTTGCTTTTCTGCTGGTTTTATTGCACCATCCGCGCTTTGGCCAGCACTGCCTAGTGCCTCCAATAGTATGTGGCTGAGCTTGGCACCTCCGTGTGGCATGAGCAGGTTGGGATGATGCCAGGCACAAGGCCAGGATCCCTGGCCATTTAGAAAAATAACAGATCCAGGAGCAGCACACATCAGCCAGGGAGCAGAGACCTCCTCCAGAGACCCACACCTCCTCCTCCAGAGGTACGTCTCAGCTTTGGCCACAAAGGGGAAAGCATCTGAGCTCTTTCCAAGAGATGTTTTGGGGGACTGCCAGCAGCCAGTGGGTAGGGCAGTTGAAAGGTTCAGGCTGTGCCACTACCTGTGGGCAGGTGAGGAGCTGAGAGGAGCCCTGGCTGTGCTGACATGGCCCAAACCCATCCTTGCATCCAGGCTTACCCACCAGAGCTGTGGAAGTGCTGAAGCTCTCCTACCAAGCACCTGGGGTGCGGGATGCACCCTGAGGGTGGGGATGTCCCATCTGTACAGGGTAGACACCTGGAGAAACCACTCCATGTGGACAGAAGTGAACCGATGGAAGATGTGCAGTGGAAGCTTTGGATTAAGCTTGGGTTTTTATAACCAAATCCTACACAGCACGCTTAGAATTGCAGCAGCACCGAGCGGTGATGGCTTTTGCAGTCCTGCGGACATGGGGCACCCCTAACTCTTCTCCAGCATGTCCATGGCACAAACGGCCAGGTGAGCGAAAGCCACCTTCAGACAGGTGAGCAGCGGGTGCCACGTAATCCACAGCACTCTGCAGCTCCTACCCTGAGTCATGAGGTCCCCAGCACATCTACAGCCAGCGGCACCCGTCTGCCTTGGAGATGTATGGAGCAGCCGGCTGCAGCCCAAGCCTGGGGTGAGATGGGGCGAGGCAGTGATGAGCAGTCATTGCTCAGTGGTGTGTCTGCTGCAGAAGGGTTTACACACAAAGCGGGTGTCTCTCATCAGTTCCTACTCTGTGCTGGGTGTCACCAGCCTCTGGTACCTTATCCAGTCGCACCATCTGAGCTGTACACCAAGGTGCCCATAGCAAAACTCCCATTCCTCTCAGCTTGTCATGCTCACCAGTTCTTCTGAACTGACAGGGAAAGGTCTTCACACTGAGGCCTGACTTCTGCTAAACATCTGCCCAGCTGCAATCACTGTCCCTCAAAAGAGAGGGGTGAATGGAGAGTGGTACCAGGTAGCGGGATGACAAAGGCCATTCCACTGTGGCTGGCAAACTCTGTCTGAAAACAGACACTTTTTCCTAGGAAAACCTCTCTGGGCTTTCCAGCTCAGGGAGGAGGTTGGGTGGGAGATTGTCCTTGTCTTGAGCACTGGTGGGGTGCTGCACTGCTGCCTTTGAGCAGCAGCAGAGCCTTGTGGCTGACGGCTGGTTTGTCCCCTGTGCCCATGCCCTGAGAACTGCCTCATGCACATCATGCTCTGCCATGCAGTAACACTGCTGGGTTGTCTGTGCCAAGCAAGGGAGAGAAGGGTGGCTGGTGGGAGGAAGGAGGTAAGTCCCAGGCTAGCCATAGGCAGTCTTAGCTTACCAGCAGAGCAGGCAGACAAGCAGCGGCTCTTGGGCTACTCAGCAGTGGGAGAGTCAGAGCAGAGCTCTGTCTCACTGAGACCCGATGAGCACCACAGCCATAATCATCGCAGTTCTCTCCCTGGTGGAGGACAAGAGCAGGCTGAGGAAGCTCCTTTGCTCAAAACCCCAAGTACATTAGTTCATCAGGCTGAGGCTCAGGCAGGGTCTCTGCAGGTGGGAAACACTTCAGCTTTTTGTTGGAGCTGCAGTAAGACATAAAATATTTACAGCTCTCTCTTCAGAGGAAGCTGCTTTGGGGGATGTCATTCTGTGCTAAACAGAATAGGGCTCTGCAGGGAAGTATAAAGAGGCAATCCAACCCTCATCAAATGACAGGAGCTGAAAAGCAGCTGATAAGGTGGTGGTGTTGGTGACTGTGCAAAACCAGACCTCAGTGGGCCATGTGAATGTTGCCTTGTCCTTCCCTCCATATCTGGATGCCCACAGGGGATATGGCTGCCCACACCTGGCCTGGCTCCTAACCCCTCCTCCTTCAGTTCAGGATTAACCCAGCACCTTTGCTCACCCATGGATGGCTTTGTCGTTCCCCAGTTTTTTATTTCCCTATCCAAGGGCAAGCCCGTGCTCGCTCCCAGCTCCTCCAGCACACGGAGTGCCTCTCCCAACGAGCCAGGCCAATGCAACCAGCTCCTCCCGGGAAAGGCACTGTGTTCTGGAGGTGATGCTGAGGGGCTCACAGGTCTCACATGAACACCTATGGGGCCTTGGGGCACACTTGCCGGACAGGCACACCAACGGTGCTCACTGATGCTTTCGCATAGGTGAAAGACTCAAGTCTTGCTTGGCGAGTTCAGGATGTTTAAAAAGCAGGCCAAGTGGGACCTCAAGATAACAGTGAACCGCAAGCTTGCTCTTGTCTATCTACCACATAAAACAGAGTGTGAAAGTCCTGCTATGGTGGGGTGGGGGAGAAAAGAAACTATCTCCATCCTCCTTTGTCAAAGGGAAATAAGTCTCCTTATCCCCAGGAATCCAGTGTTGATTTGTGAGGGTGTGATCCGTGCCTCCAGGGTCAGTGGTGGCACAGACACCCAATGTCTCGCTGCTGGGATCAAATTAACACAGCCATCAGCCACTTCCTCAGGATTTTCTGCTGCCCGCCCTTCCCTGCCAACCATGCAGTGGGATTCTGCGGTCCCTCCTGCCTGCATCCTCTGCAGGTCCCTCCCCTAACTGCAGGAGGACCTGGAAGAACCCAGGGCTCAGCCCTGCCTGATGCAGGGTCCCCTCAGCCTGCAGGGGCTGCTCACAGGGCATGAGGGTGGCACAGTTATGAATCCCCCACCATCAATTACACTTAGCAAGGGTTTGGTCACCAGTCTCATAATAGCACAGTGGAGGGTGAGCCCCTGTCACCAAGCCCCTGCCTCACTCTCTTCAGTTCTTGTGAAAATCAAGAGAAGACCTTGGTTTTGCTCCACACCCAAACAAACACAAAACCTGAAGCTTCTAAATATCTCATAAAAGAGAAATGCCACTTCCCAGCCAGGTCTACTTGCTGCTCATGGAACAAACCTGTCTCCACCATGAAAATGCCCGTGTTGCAGTGGCATTTGTTCCAGCTGAAGCGTGAGGCATGCCAGCTCCTCTTCTTTCACATTTGTACTTGAGTATTCTTTAGACTTGCATTTTGCAGCAATAAGGGGGTTTTGATTTGTGGATGTTATTTAAACTCTCAGCAGGGAACCAAAGTAACAATTACCCATTCCACAGCCTGGTGATTCACGAGACACTCTGACGAACACAGGGATGCTGTATAACCAGTATGAGCTATTGGTGAGGAACAGCCATAAAGAATGTCTGCTCAGGTCAATTATGGAAGAACAGCTTCTAACAGGAGGTGTCCAGCTGCATCCTGGAGAATGAGGCACTGGGTGATTGAATCATCCCTTGAGGTAAATCACAGCAGATTACTTTCACACACACACACTACTGAAAAATTCATCAGCAATCTGAGGCTGGAGTGCTGCACTTCCCAGATGGAAACAGATCCAGATGTGGGGCAAAGAGAAACCTCCTCAGGTCAGTGGTGCTCTTGTCCCTGTTGGCTTCAAGAGATGATGGACCAGACCCCCCCAGTTGCCACGAAGTGAGTGGATGGGGATAGCTCTATCCTTTTACTGTATGATTCACAATCACTGCCCTACACTTCTTAATAGCCAAGAAGTCACCTCCTTTCATGCTGACGCATTTGTGTTGCTGCCAATAAACTAAAAAACCTTCCTGTGGCTCTACCAGGCAGCTCACCATGGCAGTCAATCCTACCCACACCGGTAACTACGATTCTCTAATCAGAAATCCCACAGATGTGAACTCTCAGAGGGTTGTTGATGGAGGGTTTTGCTGCCACTCATATATATGCAGAATAAGCTTTAAATCCTGCTAAATACTTTATTTTTTGCCTGACTCTCTGTCCCCCAAGGAAAGCATTGCCTCCAAGAACGTTTCATGAAGGATAAAACATTTCGCGCATACCCTGTAAGGGAATTGAAGGAGACCAAATCCACCCCTTCCCCCCTATGAGCAAGCTCTAACAGCTCATTCTTGGCTGTCTGTGGCTCGGGCTGTGCCAGTGGGATTTCCACTGCTGGATCTTCCACAGGCCCTGGAGCCTCCACAGTTTTCCAAAGGGTTGTCATTTGTGAAAGCAGTGGCCAGGACACACGGAGGCCCCAGGGCTGCTCCTTATCCATGGGAGACCCGCATCCACCCAAGGCTTGCACACAAAGAGGGTCAGCAGCGGTTCCTGTGGCCACCCCACTGCCTCCCAGTTAACAGGGAAACCAGTATTTCCCTGGAAAATATCAATTTTAGGGTGTTTTTTTTCCCCTTGTTTTGGGAATGCACCACTTTCAACAAAGCTTTTGCCAGGAAACGTTTCTGAGGTTGGAATTTTTCATCCAAGTGTGGAAAAGCCACCAGCAGGGCACCAGTGGGACTTTAGATGACCTGTTTTAAATGTGGATCTCCAAAATGAACTTCCCACATCCGTAACCCCCTTTTTATAACCTTGGATTCTAATTCTTTTTGATCAGTAAATCAATGAATATAAAGAGGAGGTTTGGTCCTCCCGCGAAGCTGGGGAAAAGGATGAACCTGGGAAAGTGTTTTTTCCCAGCCACAGCTCAGGCTGCCTTTCTCCCAGGGAATGTTCTCCTCATGTTTGCCATGATGCTGCATGTTCTGAGTCATGATCATAGAATCACAGAACAGTTTGGGTTGGAGCAGACCTTAAGATCATCCAGTTTCAGCCCTCCTGCAATGCCGTGGCTGCTCTCTGCTGCTCGGCTCTGGGAGATGAGAAGGGCTACAGGCTTCAGCGGATGTTTAACAGCCTGTGGCCAGATTGAGGTGCGGAGGAGATGGTTGTCCTGTGCTAACTGAGCTCAAGCCTTCTGCCCACCCATGTCCTGCCCAGGCAGCAGATGACAGTGCCTCACTGAAACACCTTCTTGTTGAAACTCCCATTCGCCTCAGCTCATCCTGCTCTCCAGTTCTGAACTGATGGGGAAAGGTCTTCACACTGAGGCCTGTCTTCTGCTAAACATCTACCCAGCTGCAATCACTGTGCCCCTCAAAAGAGCGGGCTGAATGGAGAGGGAGGGTGACACCAGGCAATGGGATGAGAAACCCACTGGGGTTGGCAAATTGTGCCTAAACCCAGACACTTTTCCCTAGGAAAACCTCTCTGGGCTTTCCAGCTCAGGGAGGAGCTTGGGTGGGAGCTTGTCCATGTCCCAGACACTGGTGGGGTGCTGCACTGCTGCTTCTCTTGGCAGGAACTGAAGGAACCTGGATGGGGGCCTGCCACCCTTCCAGTATTTTTGTGAAACGAGCCCTTTGTTTCCCTTGTTGCCCTTTACCAGCACCCACAGTGGAAACAGTCACCTCCAGCCCCATCCAAATGTTTGTTTTGAACAGAACTTTCTCTTCTTCCCTTTGCAGCTTTAATGACAAAAATAACAACAATAAAAGTAACATCCATTTAAGTCCACACTGGAGTGGGTTTTCTGCCCTTCTCCAGTGTGTCAGTTCAGCAGCCAAAGCAAACAGCCATCCCCATGCCTGCTCTCCGGTCATCACTGGATCAACAATAATACCCTGTTTCCAGCTTACCTTGAGAGGTCTTTCCTTGCTCTGTTGGCTGTATCCAGCTCTCCTGATGTGAGTCTGCCCAGCCCCAGAGGTTCCTTCTCCCCCAACTCTGGGGCTACTCCATCCACACGCACAGTGACAGCTCAGGGGTCTGCGTTATGAATCAGAGGCATTGTTTGAGATAGGAGCTATTCCTGGCTCTTGCTGGTGTGTGTGAATACAGGACTCGGTGCAGGGAGCTAACATGAGCCTTTGACATCACTGGTTAAATGTAGGGGATTAACACAGCCCTAAAATGGTCTGGAGGAAAGCTACTGCCGGTGGACAGGAGAGAGACAGCGTCATGCAACCAGCTGCCACCCAGGCAGGGGATGGAGCCAGGGTTTCTGCACCAGGCACACTGCTCTGCACAAATTGGGTCTGCTGTGCTTTGCTGCAGCACAAAAGCAGATGTGTTCCCTGGGTGTGCCTACAGCAGGGCTGAGGGGCCCCCTCCTGAAATCACACAGCCCCATGGAGCCACTGGTCCTGCTCTGCCGGTCAGGGTGGGAGGTTGTGGGGTGACAGAGGTGCCCCTCACATGGTGGTGATGTGGGAGAGGAGATGATGCTGAGCAAGTCCCAGCCCACAGACTCCCCCAACAGCCTCCTCTGTGTCCCCTCCCCAGGGATGCTGCAGCTCTCACCGACCCAGCCCCAAAGGAGCACACCTCTGAAGAAAAGGCAAGGGAAACAGCCCCAAAAGAGGCCTCCCCAGGAAGATGAAGAGAAAACTCCAAAATCCAAGAGGAGTCTCTGGGCCCCAACCCTGCTCTTTGTAGAGGTAGGTGAAAGCTGTAGCTGTGTAATTGCAAGTCCGGTTGGTTTGCCAACCTCAGTCCTTACAGAAGATGGCTTCTGCAGTTTCTGGACACTTGATCCTTTTTTCCCCTTGATTCTTTGCTGATTCTTGCAGAGCCCTCTCTGATCTTTGTGTGAAGAACATTCCACAGCGTTATTGAAGTAATACTTCTGAAATTTCACGTACCGTCAGTATGGAGATCATGGGCCAACCACAGTCAGCATGACCAGAAACAACTCTCTGTTTCTAAGCATAGCATCTTGCACAAGCAACTACCTTGTTTTGCTGCATTTGTGTGGCACCTACATAATGGGGAATGGAACATTTCTGGTGTGGGGAAAGAGCAATTGTCTTGGTTGAAGCCCATTTGTTTGCTTTCCTGAAGGAGTAGCTCTACAGCCACCAAACATCCAGTGAGACAGCAGTGATAGGAAGAAACATCCCAAGCCAGACCTTGAGAAACAGGATAACCCTTAATTGCTTTCTCAGTACTTGTCCAAAGCCCATGCTAATCCTAAAAGGCAGTGGAGTCGAGCAGGCTTATGGCCCTCATATCCAGCCAATTGTTTCTGACATTAATGATACCTAAGAGTACTCTAATGCAATCTCGCCAACAAGTTGAAAAGCTTATTATTAGCACAATGATATTTTCTTCAGCTCTGAATCAAATTTATTGGATACATGGAAGGCTGCTGAATGCATTGCCAGATTTCTCTGTCTGGAGTCAAATCATCACCATAGCTCCATTCCATGGAGCTCCTGTGTGCCTGTGGGATGTTGGGGACTCAAAACCAGGGTATTTCCTCCACAACTGAGCCCAGAGAGGCCCTTATCAGCAGTGCGCAGGGAATAACGTGCTTTCTGCATCAGGGGGTGATGTTCCTCAAAAGTCAGGAATAGCTGTGGTTGTATAATTTGTCCTTTTGATAGAAAAGCCCCTGTTCCCCTCTTGGGAAGCTGACACCTGACGTCTTTAAGGACCAGGTACAAACACTTCCATTTCCTTTCTATTGTTGCTATTTGTGTATCTAGACACTAATTTACTTATTTCACAACCACCTTTCACAGTGAATCCTGCCTCAGGCTTTCAGTCTGTGACTGCAATTTGCAGCTAATGAGCAACATGCGATGCTGTTCTCAATCAGTCATTTTTCTGCCCTCTTTTGTTCCTCCTTTGATTGATGTGTTCTTTTTGATGCCGCTCACGCTCAGGGACACATTGCAAGCGCCTTCATCTTCCCACCTCCGGCTGCAGTCATGGAAGGTCGTCAGGCATTTCCACTGGTGCAATTACCTCTGCAGAAGAGGAACTGATTCTACCTCACAGCTTTCATGTTGAAGCGCTTGAACATAATGAGCTTGATGGTGATTAGCATGGATCCAAGCACTTGTAGCGAAGAACCATGGAGGTTATTTACATAAAACGTACTCATTATGTTATACAAGAACCAGAAGATAACTGGAGCAGAGCTCCTGGGTTACTTCACTCATATTCCAATGCCCCATTGGAGTTACAATACTCCATGGCTGCCTGCCACAAGGAATCACATCATGAGATTGTGCTAAACCAAGCAAGGTATATCTCACAGACAGTTTCAACCTCTATATCTTTCTTTTTTTCCTATTAGAAGGATGCTCACACCTTCTGATTGTTAAAGACGTTCTTCTCATTTCCAATCTAAATACATTCTTGGGCAGTTTATATCCCTTTGTTCCTAAGCCTATGTTCTCTTCTAGTTTAAATAGTTCAGTCCCATCAGCTTTTCTAACCGTGGTATCTATTTTAAAGACAGCAGTTGTAACCTGTATATACAGCACTGAGCTATATATGCATTCTGGCTGAATTATGATATGCAAACACTCATCTGCTGAACTTTATTCTAGCATGTAGGCCTATTAAAATTAAACAGACTACTCAGGAATCAATGAAGCATAACTTCACAGGAAAATCAGTTGTGTAATTACATGTATTCTGCACCTAAAAAGTCTGTGCTGCTTTTCAGAAGGATCATAATATGTATTTTCTGTCAATAGAAACATACATCCTCTGATTTGTCTTCAGTCACTATGAAATTACAGAGCTCTGTGACAAAATAATGCCATTACTTAGGTTTAAAAGATGTTACGAGCACATCTAAAGCTGTAGCACTGTCTCAATAATCTTGCATTAAGAGTAATACAAAAGCACAAACCCGAAACCTTTCAACCAGCAAAACTCTTCATCCAGTAAGACGTAGAAGAGGGCAAAGGATATACAGCTTTAGCAATCACAGCTCCTTATTACTCGGTTTGCAGCGCTCTATCATTTCTGCTTGCTATATATGGATTTTTCATCCAATTTAATAACAAAAAGCTTTGTTATTAAATTGGAAATTAATATTATTAAATAGGCAACCTTCGGCCAAGTTAACACCACACCACCCACAAAAATAGAGCATACACCATTTTTACCTACACATGGGTTAGTGTGTAGCTAACAAAAATGCATTTAATGAGTGATAAATGCAACTGACACCTCCCACCAGCTTCACCTACACAGTCCCTGGGCACAAAACCGAATTGTGCCACACATCAATGAACTTGTGATACAGAAATGTGCATTTCAGATAAAACTCTTTGCACTTTGTCCTCTAACTCTAAGAGGACAAGCACAGACTCAGCCTGTGGTAACCAGCAATACAAATTATGCATGGTGCAGCACATCAGCTTCTCCTCCCACTGACCAACACAGCACTTTCAGTGGAGAAAAGTAGTGTCTTGTGCAACTACCTTGAGCTATTTGCTCTTCTAACTCATATGATGGAGTATAAGGTGAGCTCCTTCCATGTCAGTCCATTTGAATTCTATCTGTGTGTATTCATATACATACAAATACACATACATGCAGGGCCACACAGCCAGCTCCCATGTAGACACCTCAGCTCATGTGCCAGTCCTGTGAAGCTCCTTTCAACACTGTGCAAACAGCCCAATCAAACAGTGTTTGAAATCCCATTCTCAGAGGCTACCTGGGAGTCACACACCTTCTTCTGCCCAAGATCAGAGAACCTGTGAGTTTGACTTGTTTGGTATGTGTGTAGGTCAGCTTTGGGGCATCCTCCCCTGCACTTCTGTCCAGTGTTTTCAGCAGCACACATGCAACTATTAAATGAGTACCAGGCTCTCCACCTGCTTCCAAACCCCTGCATTTCTAGCTCATAAAACAGTTTCTGCACTCCAAAAAGGCCTTTTTTTCCTTATTTTTAAGCAGGTTTTGTTAACAATGACCTGCATTAACAGAAGGCAGGGAACTTTTCCATAGGATGGTTCAGCCAACCAGCATAGCAGCTCACCTAAACCAGATGACTCTCCAGAGGTGCCCGTTCTTCTCCACTGGTGACAAAGAAAGCTTAAAGCAGCTACTTCAGACGTGGATATCCAAATACTGAATGTCCTAAGGAGCAGAGATGATTCCTACCCCAAAATGTATCTACAGCTGCAGACTACTGTCAAAGCTTTCTAATCTGGAAACGATACACGGATGGGACTGGCTTCACCTGATGTAAACTGTGGAATTCATCCCACATGAATGGAGGTGCCTGCTTTCAGGATGAGATGAATCATACCAGATTCCTGACTTGGGATGGGCTGATTCACACTCAAAAGCTGCCTCTCTCTCTCCCTTCACTGACACTGGCACTCATATGGCCAGATTAGATGAGCCAGAGATGGTAGAAGGAGAAGAGTGCAGTTTCTGTGCTTCAGATGAGGCATCTACAGTCAGCTTTGGTTTATATTTCCTGTGTTTTAAAGTTGGAATCTTACATATTCTTTCAGTTTATTAAACTTTAGGTGGATTTCCATCCCATGCCCACTGACACATTTCCAAAGCTAAATTTGACATGATCAAGACATTCCCATGCCTGCTAGGTGAAGCATGCTGATGAGCTATGAGGGATTTTCCTAGGAAGAGGTGTTGCTCTGCAAATTTTGTTTTCTCCTGACATTTTAGATGCTTTCCCTTTGGGTATTTGCAGTCTACTTCTACTGCTGGTGTATTCAGTCACACCGATGTGCTGGTGAGCAGATGAATGCTCCATGCAGGAACTGCGTCTGCACAATGGAGCATCCGGATCCAGGGAGAAATGCTTCCCTACAGACTGTGTGAGAGAAAAATGATGCTCCTGTGCCTGCATTAAAGCAAACGATCACATTCCAGTTGAGTCATCCACAAACCTCTAAGGAAGCAAGTGGGAGACTGAGCTGTTCTTTGGAGTGCAATTAGCAGGGGATTTTAATAAACCTGAAGTCTGAATCAATCAGGTGGAAGACAGCGTTTCTTTCTGCAGCATAGCCATCTGTCTCTCTTACACACACAGGTGTATGTGTTATAGGATAGGATCTTTCCCCATTCTCCAGCTCTTTTCCTTGCACTTTACAGTGATTTCAGTTTCAGTTCAGAGACACTTCATGTTTTCTCAGCTTCAGAATTGACTTTTTCTTTACAGCTGCATGACCGCAGGGACAGCACCAGCTTTCCTGCCACTTTACTTGGAGCTTCACGTGTGCTCAGGTGAGCACTTTGGAGCTCCGCTCTGGTGATGAGTGGCACTCCTTGGAGGTCTCTGCTTTTCAACATCTTTGTTGGCAGCATGGACAGGGGGATGATTGAGTGTACCCTCAGCAAGTTTGGTGATGACACCAGAGCTTATAAAGCAAAGTGGGCAGCTGAGATCAGTGTGATGAGTCAGACAGGCCGATCATGCAGGAACTGTGCTGAGCATGAAGAATAATATTGTGTTAATGTAATATTCATTGCTTTCTGGAGAATCTGAGATGGAAACACGAAGAAATCATCCCGAATTCCTCCATTCTGCTGCTCGATAGAGATGAACAATTCCTACTGAGCAGAAATGGGCATGAGAATATTTCTATATTAAGTGTCTGTACACTTGCTACTTTTGGAAGTAGAAAACATTTTACCTTAAGCACTCATATGTGCAAAAAACATGAGCAGAAAGCCAACACAGAATGTTTTAATACAAAATGAAACACGACCTTTTAAGGAACCTTAAGCTTCTGAGCAGTAAATGTTAAATCTATATATAATTCAAAGTATATTGGCTAAATTAGGCACTGGATTCAAAGCTTTCCTGAAGAAAACTATCCTCAGCTCTTGTCTTTAAAAAACCCTCTTTTGGAATGTTACTGTTATTAACCAATTTACTGCATGGGAAACCTCCTCCTGAAAGCAGAGTGGCTGACGTGCCTGTGCATGGCATGGATGCTGCTCCAACATGTTCTTAAGGGCTTGATCCAAGCAGGAGTGAGGGTCCTTAGAAGTCATTTTGTGCTGAACACACCTCTTGTCTTGGGAGTCCAAAGACGGAGTCCGGAGCCTCATATGTGCCCTCAGGCCATGGATAAAATTCAAGGTGAGGTACTGCAAAGTGACATTCACCTCCTGGTCCTCACCACCTCTGTAGGTTAGCCATTTGTTTTAGAAGTAGGTGCTTTGAATAAAAATGTGAAGTATGGGATACTGATGTTTGAAGATCCTATGGCTTTGATTCACAAATTATTATGCTGCAGCATTACCAGGGAATGAAAACATTGAGTCAAACCCACTCTTATCATGTTAAAACTCCCATTCACTCTTATTTTGAAATCAATTTACTTGTTTTGAAGGGAATTCCTTTGAAAAGAATTTGAAAGGAAAGCACACAAGTGCAAGTATCACCTTTGTGTGGAGTGTACGTGTTTAGTAGCTTCATCACATTCAGTTAAGGAATTTCTGATACAACTAGTTATGGCAAAGTACGAAGAACTGAAACAAGTTTGGATATTAAGAGATCTCTTGCTGACATATTAATGATGGCAGGTGTCCTTGGCCTTGTCAGTTCTCCCCACCCTCAAATTCTCTGCTCTCGTGAGACCTCACTTGGTAGTATTGTGTGCAGTTCTGGTGTCCTCGGCATAAAAAGGACATGGAACTGTTGGAACAAGTCCAGAGGAGGGCCATCAGGATGATCATGGGACTGGAGCACCTCCCGTATGAGGGTAGGATGAGAAAGTTGGGGCTGTTCAGCCTGGAGAAGAGAAGGCTGCATGGAGACCTCATAGCAGCCTTCCAATA
>JANRGW010041927.1:0-14327 GCA_024733675.1 Psilopsiagon aymara | reverse complement strand
CATCGCTACACACATTTTCTCTCTCTCTTTTTTTTTTTTCCTTTCTACATTTTATTATTTCAAACCAGGTGAACAATTCGGTAAAACATCCTGTGGGAGAAGCGAGGCCGCAGGCACCGGCTGAGGGCGCCCCCCCGGGGCTGGGGGGGAGGGAACAGCAGGGGCCACTGTACAGCAGGCTCTTCTTGCCCAACGCAACAGCTAGCCCTACAAAACTAGGCTTAGAAAGAAGTGGGGGGGGGAAGATACAGGCAGCGGCAGCACCCCCTTTCCGCCCCTCAGGCAGTGTTGGGGGGCAGTGAGGTGGGGTGGGGGACCCTCCCCAAGGCACACAGTTGGGGGTGGGCTGGCCATGGAGGACGCTGCCACCACATAGCACTCAACGCTTTTAAATAGCTTGGTAAAAAGGTTTCTCTGAAAAGCAACCTGGCCCCAGCCGCTGTGGTGTGGGTTTTTTGCATGGGTTTCGGAGGGTTGAGGGGGGGTTTTTTGCCTTTCTTTTCTGGTCTACTCAAAGGAATGTCATCGTCGTGTTTTTGGCAGGGTGGGCATCCGTGAGGGGACCCCCATGTCCCCTCCCCGCGCCAGCAACACTTGCAATGTAAACAGAGAGAGCACCATGGCTCGGAGCACATCAACAGGGGTCATGGAGGGCATGGAGAGAGGGGTGGAAGGGTTCAGGGCTTAAAAACCAAGATTAAAACCTCGTTTTTCCTGGGAAGGGTGACACTGGCGAGGAGGAGGAGGGTGGTGGGGGACAAACGCAGGCAGCAGTGGGGACACAGGTCCTGCCGCTCCACTGGCACTCAAAAGTCTCTTTAAGCAGTGGGGGCAGAGGAATGAATCCAAAGAGAAGCAGGAGTGGGGGATGGCATAGTCCTTCCTTCACTGGTGGGCCCAGATGTCCTAGGAGAGAGCAGGGGGTGAGTGCACGGGATGGGGGGCATGGGCATCCCCAGCTAGTGACATAGCAGGACAGGATGCTCTGGGGCCGCCCCAATTGGTCCTAGTGGGACCAGCACGCACCTGGGCAGCACCGGCGCTCAGAAGAGCCCGCAGTCCTTCAGGTTGTTTTTGATGATGACGTCGGTGACGGCATCAAAGACAAACTGCACGTTCTTGGTGTCGGTGGCACAAGTGAAGTGGGTATAGATCTCCTTGGTGTCCTTCCGCTTGTTCAGGTCCTCAAACTTGCTCTGGATGTAGCTGGCGGCCTCATCGTATTTGTTGGCCCCTGGGGAGGAGCACACACTGGTTTGCCCCACAGAGATATCCCCCCTGCCACCAGCATCCAAGCAGTTTGGGCCTGGCTTAGCTCCCCACACCACCTCAGCCACTGCTCCAATGCTGAACTGATGCTCCCCAGGCACAGTGAGCCTCAACTAAACCCCCCCCGGGCTGCTTCCCCTTGTGTCATGTGCCCATCTTTCCCCATACCCTGGGGCACTCCAAACACCACTGCACTCCACCACTGCCCTAACACACCACTTAGCAGACACACAAAAGCCACCATATGCATCCCCAGCATTGCCTGCTACACAGCCTGGGCAAGGCACTGACCAGGCCTCCTGGACCACCTTGTCTTACTGCCAAGGTGCCTTTAGGGGAGCACCAAGGGTCCTGGTGGTACCTGTGTACTCGGGGAAGCAGATGGTAAGGGGGCTGTGCACGATCTTCTCCTCAAAGAGGTCCTTCTTGTTGAGGAAGAGGATGATGGATGTGTCTGTGAACCACTTGTTGTTGCAGATGCTGTCAAACAGCTTCATGCTCTCATGCATCCGGTTCTGGCAGGGAAAACAGCAGCCTGAGCAGGGCAGGAAAACCCAAGCAGCACCCACCCTACTGCTGACCAACCTGCCACCTCTCCACGCTCCTGCCAGCCCAGGCAGCGGATGCTGATGGCCCTGCAAGACTTGGGCCACGCTGGCCAGAGCACTGGTGGCCACCTGAGGAGGGGGTGCTTCCCCTGCCCCAAAAGATGGGATTGCTCAGAGTACCCACTCCATCTGCCCCGACTCACCATCTCCTCGTCCTCAGCCAGCACCAGGTCATAGGCACTCAGGGCCACACAGAAAATGATGGCTGTCACGCCCTCGAAACAGTGGATCCACTTCTTCCGTTCTGAGCGCTGGCCCCCCACATCGAACATCCTAGGGCAGGGAGGTGGTGTGGTGATGGGCAGCAGATCCTGCACTGCTCTCTTCCGCACCCTGACTCAGTTTCCCCAGCTTCCTGGAGCAGTAGTGGCACTGGGCAGGCAGAGAATGGTGCCTCTGCCACAGGGACTTTGCGGGCACTGTGGATCTGCTCAGCATCCACTGCCCAACCCAGGGACAGCAGGGTGTCTGGGACCAAATCCCCACTATAAGCCAGAGCAGAATTAGGCCACCTTTCCCAGGATGTCACGGCTCCAGTAGATGCTCTTGGAGATCTACTCTGGAGCGGGTGCTGTGGGGTTTTGCTGTAGATCTTGGACCAAGGAGCTGCGGCACTTGCCAAGAGGCTGCAGGCTCAGCAAGATCACAAGAAGCACAAGGATTCAGGGGATGATCCCGGTGCACTGTGTGCCTCTCCTGCTGCAGGCAGCAGAGGATGCTCTGCATCCATAGAGAAAAGCCCACCACCAACAGCACTACATCCACTGCCAACTGCCTGGCTGGCAGCAAGGCTTCCTCACTGCTGTGCCCTCACCGGGATACACCACATTTCCCTGGACCATCCTCTCCACCACCTCCAAAGCACTGCCCTGTCGATGCACAGCCAAGTGCCCCCATCCCACCAGGGCAGCAGAGGGGTCTCCGCTACCCCCTGCACCCAGACAGGACCCCCGCAGATCTTTCTGCCAGCAGCTCCATTGCCAAGTGACTAAATTCCCCGGAATGTGTACAGTGCCAGCTCTTTGCCTCAGTAATTGGAGCCCTGGCTATTTCAGTAGAAAGCAACCCAGTACGCCAGCAGGCAGCAGGGTGAGTGCCTAACACAGAGACCCCCGGCTCATGCCCAGAGCCCTTCCCACAGCAGAAGCAGCATCAGGCACACGGAGGATTCCTCCCCACTTCCCCTCCTGCCCAAGGCTGGGTCCAGCCCCTGGCTGAGCCCTGCAAAGTATTTTTGAGGCTGCTCCAGCTATTTCAGCAGTTTCCGCTCGCTCACTCTGAGGCTGTAGCTCTTGCCACGAGCAAACCCGGGGGGAGTCAGTGCAAGCACAATCCAACCCAGCACAGGGAGGAAGGGATTTCTTGCCTTGGAAAGGCAAAAGGAAAAGGGTCAGACATACTTGAAGTGCAGGTCCTTGAAGGTGAAGTGGGTCTCTACGATGCCGGTAGTTTTCACCCTGGTGCGCAGCACATCCTGCTGGGTGGGGATGTAGTCAACACGGGCTATCCTCTCCAGGTCGTTCAGGTAGCTGGGGAGGGAGCAGAAAGGTGCTGTGGAAGCTAAGACCATGTGTCACAACCCACCCAAATCCCATAGAACATTCTCACACTGAGCCACCCTTCCCACAAACCCTGGCATCATCCATTCAGAGTGGGCAGCACTGAGCGCAGCAGACCCCATTGGCACCCTGGGATCAACCCAGAGCCCTGCCAGCTGCTGGGGTGACAGGGGGATGCAGCCAGGGCTGGGGGGCTCCCCCCATTTCCCCAGCTGTTTGCACGGGGGAAATGGCAAGAGGAAAGTATTCAGTGCTATGGCAACCAGCAGCAGCACCCGCGGAAACAATCGATGGCGCCGGGCCATTTATAGTCACAAAATACAAAGGGACGGCATCCTGGGAGGAAGTGGGAGGCAGGAGAGACAGGGAGCAGTGTGGCTGGGGTGCTGCCATCCATCCCCAGCCCCCCGGGGTAGCATTGCCTGCCCTGCTGCCTGATCTGGCCCTGTCAGACCCCAGTCACCAGCAGTGGGGTTTGGTCCCCAACATTGGGACCAGCTGAAGGTTGCTGGGAGAATCGAGGCAGGTTTCCATTTCTCCAGCTCACGTTGGTTTAATTGGGTTACTATAAAGAGGCTCCTTTAAGCAAATTAGGCTTGTGTTAATTAAAGGCATTTGCAGCCCTGTAATCTGGTGAAAGGCAGATTACAGCTCGCAAAAGCCACAGGGATCCCTGGCTCCAATGTCGGCATGGCTGTTGGCCAGCTAAAGCGAAACCCTCTGGTGTGCCAGATCAAAGCCAGAACTGCGGGTGCCCCAGTACCCTGCAAGGGCAGGGGGACCAGCATGGCGCTGTGTGGAACAGCTTGAAAACAGCCGGAAACACACGCAGCCTCCGGCTGACAAAAAACAGGAAACACCACAGCAGGGCCCAGCAGCGCCGGCAGCACTCGGACCATGCACCCACCCCGGGTGCCGGTGAGTACCCACCTGGCACCACAAGCTCTGGCTACCCCAAGTGGCTGCAAAGAAGGCAGGGGTACAGACAGGCCATGTGCTGGGCACAGCACAGGGCTTCTCATCCCCTGGGTGCCCTGTGTCAGTGGCACCACAGGCACAGCACCATCCCCATAGAGATTGCCAGGGCATCAAGTACTGCACCAGCATCTCTGTGGGGCTGGAGGGGGCTCTTAAGTCATGCTTGCACACTCCCTGCAATGTGCCAAAGACGCCACAAATGCACTTGTAGTAATACTCAACTTGCAGGCACCATACAGATGTATCTAATCAAACAGTGCCTGTGAGCTGTCAGGCACTGCCAGGATCCCCCTGCCTCCAAACCAGCACCCACGGCACTGCTGGCTGTGGGATGATGGTGCTGAGCAGGACAGAGACCAGAGAGGGTGGGTGGGGGTCAGGCAGCAGGAAGAGAAAACCGCAGATGCTGGAGGGAAGAGCTGGTGGGAGTTTCTCTGGGGTCACCTCTTGCCAGGACTTTTCCTCTACCTCTTACCCCCAGTGACCTCAATGCAGAAAAGGGAACCACCAGTGCCACAGGGGACAACTACGCTGGCACATAGGGGACCAAGCAGTGGCAAGTCCCAAGGATGCCTAATCCCCAGCAGGACCAGCCTTAATGGGGTTTCCCTGGCATACCACAAGCTCCCTCTGGCACTGTTTTACCACAAAGGATCTGGGCAGAGAGGGTAGGAGGCCACCATGTAAGCTGAATACAGCCTTGGCCACACCACCCTCTCTAGCAATCATATTTTAGGCAGATTAACATATTTATTAAATCTCTTCAGGGATAAACCCAACCAGATGCAGGCAATTTATCCACCTAAACTTGAGCTTGCTGGCTAATACACTAGCATAATGCCAAGTCTTTCCATATAAATTCAGTTAAGATGAAAAGCCTCTTGTGCATCCTTCTTATCCCGTTCACACACAAGGGTTCCCAGTGCCTTCTTTGGAGCTTCTTTTTGTCTTCATGCCCATGAAGGGCCATGAGGACAGGCAGGAGCCCCGGATTTGCTCACATGGGGGAAGCCATCGCAGGGACAACAGGGGATAGCAAACCCCGGGAAAGGCAGTGGGTGCAGAGCAGTGGCAGGAGGGGGATGCCCTGGTGCCCCCCTCCCAGGGGACGCAGTACCCTGCCAGAGGAGGAAACAGCTTTCAAAACATCCGCCTTCCCAGTTCTGCTCTGGCTCAGCCCCAGGGCCGGGTGGGAAGTGGCAGCACCAGCCCCTGAGGCGATGGGGAACAGCAGCCCCTGGGGGCATTTTTTGTTGCTTGATAAAGCTCCACAGCCTGCGGGGCCTGGGGAGAGGAGCCAGGGTACTCACTAGGCAGCGGAGTCATTCAGCTGGTACTCTCGGGAGCGGTTAAAACAAGCCTGGACCCCGTTGTCGGCCCACAGCCTCCGGATCACACTGGCCAGGTCTTCTGGCATGATGCCCTGCTCCTCAGCTGTGCAGGAGAGCGCAAACAGCTGCCGAGCATCATCCTGCAGGGAAA
The DNA here is from genome assembly GCA_024733675.1 of Psilopsiagon aymara. Lineage (NCBI taxonomy): Eukaryota > Metazoa > Chordata > Aves > Psittaciformes > Psittacidae > Psilopsiagon > Psilopsiagon aymara. The sequence continues at coordinate 8,431 of JANRGW010041927.1, read as the reverse complement.
AAAAACACCAGGAATAAAGCATTGGCACAGGGTTATCAAAACTCAACTCTGCCCCAAAGGATTTGGCTGGAGCCCACCGTGTCCCACCCAGATGGCAAGGCAGGAGCTCCAGACGGGGACGAGACAAAAAGGAAGCAATGGACCCCCACCTCTGCACCCATCAGGGGCCATGCTGGGGTAGCCACCTACAGGTTATGCTTCGGGTACCCCCTACCTTAACACCAAGGACAGGAGGTCACAGCCAGCGAGAGAACAGCAGAGCTTGAGCTGATCCAGCTTTGGGACCCCCAGCCCTTGCCAGGCGCACTGGGAGCAGGACACTCACCGCTCTGGAGGAGTCTCCAAAGTCAATCTGCAGGTTCCCCATTGCCTTGATGATGGCCATGATGGACTGGATGGTGTTGCTGTAGACCACAGCTTTGTACTGCCGGCACTCCTCCTCAGAGTAGCCATCCTCGTGGATGATTCTGGGACAGGGAAGAGACACAGGCAAGGTTAGCTCTCCATGGGGCACCCCATGGTGCTGCTCCCCACCCATGCTCTGCAGCAACACTGATGCTGCACAGGGGAACTTTCCTCAGCTGCCACTGGTTCAGAGCCCGTGGCCAGGGTCTGTGCGGTGTCAGCCGCAGGGATGGCGCAGGGACACTCACTTCATCTGTTTGACGATGGTGCTCTTCCCAGACTCACCAGCACCTGCCAAGAAATGAGAGGGGGGGATGAGCAGTGAGCTGCTGCCCAAAGCTGGGATCCCCACATTACTGGGACACCAAGCCCTGGGACGGAGGGCAGTGGCAGCTTCAGCCATTGGAGGAGAGCTCCCAGCATTGGACCGAGCACGGGCTTGGATGGGCACTGGGAACAGCAGAGCCAGGAAAGGGAGAGGAAAAGGAAAAGCCTAGGGGGGATTTGCAAGAGCTCCCATAGGGAAGAAATGACACCAGCAATAAGCTAGGAACACGGCATCAAAGCTTGTTTGCCCTGTGGTGCCAGAACACTGCAGCCAAGACATCTGACAGCTCCAGCTTCATCTGAGCTTGGGAATCCCCTGCAACCCCCATCACCTGCCATCCCAGCTCCAGGCAACAGTCTGAGCTTAGCTGCCATATCCTAAATCCCACATGCTGCACCCCTATTATGCCAGAGGACAATGGAATGTCAGCCTCAACACATGCCCACATGTGTAGCTGGAGCTGGCAGCAGCCAGGACACAGGATGCTGGTGCCACCAGGTACGGGCAGGGGGCTGGGCACCCGAAGCTGAGCACTCCAGCGAACACAGGAAGAAGTTGCCACCTCCACCAGTGCTCAAGAAGCTCCTGGCAGGATCAGCCACCCCCGGGTTGCTTTTCAGTGCACACTTCCCAGCCTGCCAGGTCCCCAGCCTGGCTGCGGAGGTGGCTGCCAACAGGGAAAGCCAGTGGCTTTCAGGGTGGATTTATTTCTCAGTATCCAAACAAGGGAGGCCATGGCTCAGAGTCAGCATGCCTCAGGCTCCCCCTTCACCACCCTGTCCTCCTTGGGGACATCACCCCCACACAAGCAATGTGCAGGTCCCAAGCCAGTCCTTCCTCCCCAGGCTGGGAGCAGGAAAGAGCAAAGTCACCCAGGCTGCAAGAAAGGGGAAGCTCAAAGGGGAAGCTGAAAGAGACAGCACATGTCCCTTGTCCTCTCTCCAGGCAGGGAGTGCCACCAAGATGGACGAGCACCAGGCTCACTTCGTCCTGGGACCCCAGCAGGACAAGGCCCCTGTGGCCAGGGACCAGCATCGTCCTTGCCCCTGGGTGCAAAGCCCAGGGGACCCCCACACACCAGGTCAATCTCCAAGTCCTCTCCCACCCCACTTGGTAGGTCCTGTGGCTGCCCTCAGCCATGGAGATGCCCTTACTGGAGGCCCCCGGCAGAGCCACAATGGCACAGCCACAGAGAGGGGGAGAGATTACAGAGGAGTTTAGAAAAAAGTAATAAATACATATAAAACCCGAGATTATGCTAAAATTAACCAGGACAAACAGAGCCTGTCATGCCAGCTGAGACATGGTGGCAGGGAGCAAATGCCTTCTGCCTGTGCCACCAGTGTAAATGCAGCCCTGGTGATGCCCCATGGACAGCACTCAGGGCATGGAGCCCCCTGAGGCTGGGGCCATACTGAGGCTACACAGACCTTACACTTACTGCCAGGACCACCCGCTCCATGGTTTCCATGCTACATCTGCTGAAGGACAGGCTCTGCTCAGCCCAGGGTGAGCGTTCCGCATGGCCAGGGCTCTCCAGCAGCCCCAGCATGCACCAGCACCCTCAGTGTGCTGACGCAGCGCCCGGCGCAGCCCGGACAGCATCCATTGTCAGTGCTGGCAACTCCTGCCTGGAGCTGAGAGCAGCAGGGGGAAGGATTCTGCCTATTCCTTCATTTTTTCCATTAAATACCTCTGGTTTCCAAAAACACCAACCGTGTACCACCAGGCTCGGTGCCCAAACAGGGAAACTGAGGCACATAGAAAGGGGGAACCTTGCTTATAAGCATCCCTGGGGTGAGTACCAGTTGTCCCCCAATCTCCAGCCTGATGTTTGCTCCCTGGCCAGGAGGCAACAACCCCTCTAGGACCTCCTCTCTGCTCCCAGCAGCTTGACAGCCACCAGGAGGGCAGGAGTCAGTGAAGCCATTTGCCTCGTAAACTTCCCCTACAGCTCCCTCCTGGCTAGAAGGCAGCTGTGCCACTGCCCCCCCAGTTCAAGCCAGCACCTCTGCTCACTGCTGGGAGCACACCCCACATGCTTGTGGTGAGCAGAAATTCAGGCCTGAAATTATGACACCCTGCAGCTGCCCTGCCAGAGCTCAGTAAGAAACCAAGGAGGCAGCAGTTAGTATCCTTCCCCTTCAATTTCCCTTTCAAATCATCATCTTTGCCTAACAAAGGGGCCAGGGAATTGCCACCACCAGCACTGCCAGGCCCAATGGGTGCCCCAGCACCTGCAAATCCCACCTAGCACAGCATAGGGGGGGACCCTTCCCAGCCCCTCAATCGAGCATAGCAGAGAGGAAGGGTTTCCAATCCCCGGAAAACCCCAGCTGCCGTCCATTCAGCCCCCAAACAATCCCTGGGCAGGGCGCCAGCTGCCACTTCCACCCTCCTGCCCAATCCAGGCAGGAGACAGGCAGCGCTTGGGGGCTTCACATCATCCTTCAGCCCCCATGCTGGCCAGGCGTTGGGTAGGATGGAGGGCCCACACCATGGGCTGACCCCTCATCCTGGCTTCCTCCAGCCCTGCTCACCCTTCCTGCCTCATTCCCAGAGCTATGCCTGTCAAAAATAGGAGGAGAGCTCTCTCTTGGGCTGATTTCCCCCTTTCTCTGTTAAAAATAATCTTCAACAATTTAAAAGAAGCAGCTGCCTGGCTCCAAAACACCCCGTTAATCCATTGGCGAAACATTTATTTAGCCAACATATATTTTGCATCCCACGATTTAAGATGCTTTCCAGCCAGCACAGACTTAACATGATATATGCAATATATTTCTGGTCAGCATATACTCAACACCATATATTTAAGTAGCTGGCCACAGGTTTTGGGGTCCACCTCACCCTGCATCGCTGAGAGGGAATTTTCCACCTTGCTGCACGGCACCATCCTGTTTTATGCCTTCAAATATCCAGGCCTGGATGGAAGCGATGTACAGCCGGAAAATTTTCCTTATTACAGGGGAGAAGCTGGAATTCAATCTGCCATTGAGTCCGGAGCCATCCCCAGCACCCACAGCCCCATCCGCAGCCAATGTGCTGGAAAGTTTTCCCAGCCCAGCAAACAGAAGCTATTACTTGAGCATGGATTTATGGATGGTTTTTACTTCCAGACAAACCCACCGATCCTCTTCTGAGCAGGACAGACACCCTCATGAGGTGGCTATGTAGGCACCTGTGGGGTCCCTGCCATCAAACAAGACTTTCAAAGGTGCGTTAAAAGCAGAGTTACCCTAAAGACTCAAACAGTAATAACCAGAAGAGATTCCCCTTGACATTTTCCTTCCTACCCAAAATAGATGGAAAATCGCTGTAAAAACAATCGTGTTTTTTTAAAACCCCACAGAGACACAGGGCGTTTTTCCCAGGGGCCATCCCGTTCCGGTACAGGGTTGGCTGCTTTCCAGGAGGAGCCTGCGCATTTGCGCATGGTGGGATGCCACGTCCCCAAGCAGGACCCCCAAAAATTGGGGGTCACCAGGGAGGTCTGAACCCCCCTGTCCAAGACAGAAGATGCAGACGCAGAAAAAAACCCACAAAAATAATAGGAATAATTCAGCAGTGGGAGTACATGGGGGAGGAGGTGATGGGCTGGGGATGATTTCCCATGAGGAGCACAGCAACTGCACCCCAGGTGCTGACAAGGGCCGCTGGTGTTCACAAGTTGGACAAAACCATCCTTGTGCTGGACTTTTTCCAGGAATCCTAAAACTTTGCTGCTCTGTTTCTGTTCCTGCCATAGCTGCAGCGGTCTCTCTCTCTCTCCCCTTAGGCTGGCACCAGCCACTTCCAAGCCCTCGCTCCCCCCACTGGCTGTGCCAGCACTGGGGAGGCAGGGGAAGAGCCCCCTGAAGGGCTCAGCATCGAGCTGTCCTCCCACACACACTTCAGGTCACCAGCATCAATTTTCTCACCCCTAGAAAACAGGGTTCCTGAAGACTGTCACCCACCAGGTCACCCCCAATTGCACCAGCACAGTGACACCATGGTCCCCACATTCTCCCACCAAACACTGGAGTGGCTCCAGTGCAGCCCATGCTGGAGAGCTGCCCCCGGCAGTACTACAAGACTGTGCCTGAATGCCATCATCCCTTGTCCCACCCTGATGGGTGGGGGCTCACCAGCATCCTATTCCCCCGGCCTGGGTTTTCCGACAGGATTACTTAGCTCCCCAGCTCCGGTGATTCAGTCGGCCTCCGGCCTGGAAACCTGTTCTCCATCCCAGAGCAGGAAACCTGGTACTGCAGAGAGGCCAGGCCAGCTACAGCAACGGCACTCAGCAATCAATTACCCTGGCACCTACAGCCCTGGGTGGGTGAAGCCCATAGGAGACCCTCTGTAAAGGTCTCTATATAGGTAAAGCAATATATAAATATGCTTTTAAATATATCTATAAAAATCAATTTATATATTACTCCATAAAAATATAGCAATATATACAAAAAAGCAATATATACATATATAAAACAAATATTTTTCTAATGCATATATATAAAATTCTCTATTAAATATACATATGTCTTCTGCCTGTCCTGTGCAAAGCCTAAGCATTCATCCTGGAGTGGAGGGCAGCTGCCTGCACCTGGCACATCACTAGCAGGGACATCAAGATGTCCTGCCTCAGGGCCTGCGTGCTGTGCTCCTTCCATCCCATCCTAACCCATGTGAGCACTGAGCTCTTCCCTGCTACATGACACCTCCTGCTCTGCGGCCAGAAACACCCCTGGGACCCTCCAGTGTCCCCACCGAAGGGAAGAGCTGATCTGCTTCCCACACCCTGGGCTGGGGCAGGAGCACAAAACCAAAACCTCAAGGCAGGACAATGCAGCAGAACGGGTGCTCGCACACGAGGCCGGGGCAGAGCCGGGCACCGCAGCCGCCGAAAGTTACAGCTGGTCCCTCCCTTCCTCTATTTTTATGCAAGCCTCAAAAAAATCCCAAATACACAAAGCTGTTGAGCCCTGCTCTGGCCACCGTCACCCCGGCTACAGCTCACCCAGGCAGGATCTCGTACAGGCGAGACTCACTCCTGTGGGAGTCAGTCCAGGCAGGTGCGAGGGGAGCATCCTTGCCTCAGGGTTTGCACCTCCAGCATTAAAAACTGCTGTGGACTGACACGATCAACCCACAAGCACCACCCCTGTCCCAGGCACCTTCAGAGCCTCTAATGCTTCCTGAGCAGCCAAGAAACCCTGCTTTCCTAATCCTCCAAAGGAAAATACCGAATTAGGGGCTTTAAAAGAGGCAACTGCTTACCTGCACTGATCCTAAATCCCCCCAGAGCATCCCAGCTCCTGCAGGCGGGAGTTGGGCTGGGCAGAACCCAACTTCCACTTACAGCCAGCAACTTCAATGGTTTGAGCCATGGTGATGTCAAGGAGCTGACAGCAGCACTGGGAGCTACTGACAGCACTGCTGCACAAGGTGGATGCTCCAGGTGCCACTGATGGCTCCTGGCATCTCCCAGCACCAAAACCGTGGGAGGCTGCTGGTTTCCAGCCACAAGAATAGGGGAGATTGCTTTGTTTGAGCGTTCTCCCCATCAGAGACTGAAGCTTCAAACTATCTGTATGCAACTATTTCAGAGCTGGTGAATGGCAGAGGAAAACCTACAGGCAGGGGCAGGAGGTGCTGCGCCCACACCTGCAGTGCCATGTGCCATTGGGGGTCCTGCCTGCCCCCAGCACACCGACAGCACACACCATCCCTCTCCAGCTTGCCCACCATGGTGGAGGAAAGGCATCAGCACTGAGCCAAGGTGGCTTCACTGCTCAGCCCCAAGCCCTGCATGGCCCAGTGCCCAGCATGGTTCTACACTTGCACTGCCACCCTGCTGCACACCAACCCAACAGCCCTTCACCCACACCGTATCCTACCAGCTGCACCAGCAGCTCCATATGCTGGCGAAATCCATGCAGTGCTTGGAAAAGCCATCTCCTCTTTGTGCCCCAGACCAATTAGGCACAAAGGGTAAAGCTCTTTTTCTTCTTATATTTTTTCCTCCCTAATTTTTGCTCCCTATCTCTGGAGGACGCGGGAGTGCTGCAGCCCTGAGGGAAGACTGTGAAGCTCTGCCTTGCCAAGTGTGCCTAAGAGCTGTGGTGCTCACCAAAAAGCACCTGCTGGGCTCATGTGAAGCCCTGGTTTGCCTGAAAGCTTCTTCCAGCCAGGGGGAAAAAATAAGGTGACAGGGAGAGTGGGCACCTCATCCCCATGTCAAGCAACACTGGCCCCATCTCCAGCCATTCCCTCCCATCTCAGGAGGATTTTCCAGCCACAGCTGGGCTCAGAAACAGACCAATGTGACCCAAGGATCCAGCACTACTTACACCTGAACATCTGCGAGGGGAAAGAATAAACATAAAAAAGTAATTTAGAAAAGCCATTTCACTCTATTTTGGCTTTAGAAACCAACTGAGATCAGAAATATCGCTTGCATATACTGGCCTCGTCATAAAGAGTGCACCCACCATCCTCCTCCTGCATCCGCTTCTCTAGAGAGCGGGACATGGGAAAGGGATGTGGGCTGGCCAGCTCATACCATGATCCTCGCCAACCGGGAGCCCCTGTTCACCTCTCAGAGATGCTCAGCACTAGCCAGCCAGGCACCCCAATGCTGGCAGCAACAGCATGACAATGCCCATCATGGCTGGTCCCTGGAGCCCCATGGGAAGGAGGTACCAACCCCCCTGTCCAGCTACACCCCTTGGCAACATTATTTCAACAGCTGCCGAGCCAGCATCAAGGGCGAGCATGGGAGCAGCTCACAGCAAAAGGGGACCACGTGTTTCCCCAAGCAAACCCCATGGGGCTTCACTGCACCGGCACCCTCCCCTCCCCGGAAACAAGCGGGTCAGCAAGCCTGTATAATCAGCCAGACACCCCTCGATGGCACAGCCCCCTCTGACGGGCCCTGCTCTGGCACCACTCACATCAAGGCTGAAATAAGAATGAACCCCAATACCCCTCAGTGCTCCGTTAAACGAGCGGTTCAGGGCGTTAATTACGTATTTCTCAAGGCAGGCAGGGGTTGAGCAAATAAAGGGCTGCCGGATTTCGGCGTGACTTCCTGCTGCCGGCAGCTTCCTCTGCCGACGGCGGTGGCGAGCCGAAAGACATTTTCTATCTGCTCTGCCCTGGCAGTAGCCGGGATTTCTGTGCCCATCCCGAGTCTTGCCGCCCCACGGTGCTGTGAGAGCCCCGCGTCACATCTGGAGTGAGGCTCTCCCTGGGAATTTCGGAAAGCAAATTAAAAACCCCTACTGGGAGTCATTAACAAAAATAATAAAGTAAATAAGCGGCTGCCTTGCCTGCAGGCGCAGGGCAGGTCTGTGAACGCCCACAGCAGCATTGTGGGGCCGCTTTGAAGAGCTCAAGTGGCCCGCTATCGCTATGAAAATCGGGTGTCCCTGGGGCAGAGCACCCGTGGGCTGCACGGAGTCCTGCCCACTGCGGGCAGCATGTGGGACAGAGCATGCTGCCCGAGCTCCTCATCACTCCATGGTGAGGGGATGGCGACAGTGTGATTAGAGGGGCTTGGTTGGACCCATTACCTCTGCCCCAACCAGTCTGAGGCCGAAGACAGGCAAGCCCATGGAGGATCCCTCCCTGGTGTAGCCAGGCAGCGGGGCGGTCCTGCAGGCAGGACAGGGGGTCCCAGCCAGCAGGAGGGTGGGGATGTCCCTACCTGTG
>JANRGW010041926.1:0-24096 GCA_024733675.1 Psilopsiagon aymara | reverse complement strand
TCACCTGACTGCCATGATTTTTCAAATATGATGGACAGTGGTTTAGCAATTTCATTTGCCAGCTCCTTCAGGACCCATGGATGGATTACGATGTTCATGTCAAGAATTTGATAGGAGCTTGTTTCACTTGTTTTATCTGTTCCTAATTTACAGCTTATTAACTGAAGCCAAACAGGACTACCACCTTTACTGCAGAAGCAACCTTTCTTTTCATACTTCAGGAAAAGAGTGGAAGGAAGAAGGAAAGTACAACCTCAAACCCATTTAATGTACTGTTCTCAAGATTCAAAATAGTTTCTACTCTTGCAACTAAGTTGTAATAGTTTCCCAAATTAGGCTGTGACTGACTGAGGAAACTGAATGCCAGCAGTGTGTTCTAATTGCATCTTCAAGATATTTAAAATAAAAAATTTAAAATATTTTGCTCAGATGTGAAACAAAACGGGGACAATTTGCTTATATTCTTTACAAATACAACAGAACTGATAAAATGAACCAAAAATTTATGAACAAGCGTCCTCCTACTATCAGACAACTTAATTCCATCACGCAAACAGTGCAGAAGAACTTGCTAAATAGTCCATTATGACTGTGTGGAAGACATGGTAAAAAAAAAAAAAAAGTAAGGCTATAAGAGGGTTTACTTACAAAAATAAGAGTGAAACTTACTTGACTTTTGAGATATCATCCTCATTCATAACTAAAGCAAATCCAGGCACTGAATATGGTTTGTAAAATTGATACCATCACCTTAAAGATGTGAAAACACAAAGGAGAACAAGGTACTTTACAGTTTCATGCAATGATACAAATGCTACTAAAAAAAAAAGAATAAAACCCCAACAAAAAAACCCTACTCACACAACTGTCACGAGGTCTCTATATGTGCACATCACAAAATTATACAGCAGAATTGTTGCTACCTACCTGCTTACGTGAAAAAAAGAATCACAGCACAAACCACAGTGACACCAAAGGGTGCAGCCTGTGCTTCCAATGGATTAATACACTCTCTCTGCTGAGAGACAGTCTTGATTCAGTTAAAGCCTAAGCACTCAGGCTTTCCTGCTGGGAAACAAACAAGTAAATCGGTTTCAAGAATATCCTATTAATATACAGAAACAATTCTCACAAGCCTGAAGGCAGGAGAGAGAAATAGTAGGTTAAGGTTGCATGAAATCGTAACAAACTATAGCAAATCAAAAAGCTGCACTGAGATTCATTAGTTTATTAGAAAATCCACTGCAAAACTCTGCTTCACAGAGGAAGTCACCACTGCCACCACTTAGTGAGTCAAGCTAATCTGCAAGAACATTTTACATAGTGGGAAAATTTTTACTGGCCAGAGGTTCACAGTGTTCTTAAATTTCCAGAAACTGCAGATGTAAAGATACTTCTGCTAACCTAAACCAAAATCAAGAAAAGAAACTATTCAAGATGCATGCTCCATTTTACAACATAGGTCTATTTCTACTAGCTACTCTACTTCAACCTATTCAGCATAGGACAGATTTATACTCCGAAATCAAAAGATGGAAATACGAACACTGAAAACACAGGTAGCTCGAATACTACCACCAAACCGTATTAGAATATATTGGCTAGCACATCATCCCCATTTCTGAACTGTGATACTGAGAATTGAAGTAGCCTTTTTAGCTACCAGTTATATTCTTGTAGGAAGTAAGTACTAGTGAAACAGATGGAATGGAGTTACAAGAAAGCATGATACTATCTTATTTCATCACTTTCACTTTACCATGGGGGGGAGGGGGGGGGGGAGCTAACAACAGCCAAAAAATCCCTACACACAATCAGTAATAAAATGAAAGATGTTCTTCCCTTCCCGCAGCAATGAAAATATGCTGCAATACAACTGCAGCATAAAATCCGATTCACTCGAAGTCATGTAGCTTGAATGAAGGAATCTTTCCTCTGTTTGAGAGGGCTGGCAACAGTTTAAGGATTCCATTTAAATTCAAGAGTAAATTCAAAACATTTCACAGCTCAAATATTATTCCCTGCTAAAAATGATCAATTTAAAAGTACAGACTGTTCAGATTATATTTTAGTTGCTGCCTGTAAAATGTTTTTAATCATACTTAAGAGTAAGTCTCACTTTTTAATTATGTAACTTTATGAAAGTCAAAAATTATGCCATGGATCATAAATGCACAAGTATTGGGATTCACGCTCTAAACCAGACTTTTCTATTACAAAACTAATCATAAACTAAACCCTACTACCTAAAGACTCAAAAGCTCAAAGACCAGGTCTGTTTTAGTACTTAAGTACAACTCTGTTACCATGACAGCGTAGTACAACTTTCTCAATAGGCCATAAAGCATTTGGGGTAGGGGGAAGCAGAGAAGTCTAGAAGCCCAAATTCAGAGAGCTGAATTCATCTTTTGCCAAACACTGGTTTTAGGGCTCCATAATGCAACATATGAACAACTGTTTCTGTGGTCCTTATTTTTTATATTACTTTTGCTGATGCAAATTCTTTATAAAGCATTCTGCCCTACTGAAACATTCTTTCCACCGCACAGTACGTTATAAAAAGTGAGACAGGTTGTTTTAGACAATTTACCTATGTATTTGCCAGCAAAAGCCACAACTGTGATTATGCAAGTTTTATCTTAGTTGACAATAACAAAAGTATGAATGAAAAAGGCCTTCTGACTCCAGTAACAGAACTGTATGTTCCATTTTAAATTGGAAACCTATTTAAGGGGACTGTCTCCACAGCACATCAGAACCAATGTGTAATTATGGAGAAAGGAAGGAGAGGAAAAAAAGAAAAAGAAAGAAAAGAGCAATCAAAACAGAAACTAAAAAGCACATTTCCTTCTGTTATCTGGTGATGCACTCAATCATTTGAAGGCCTAAATTCTACCCCTGGAGTATACCAGCCATACAGCTGCATTGCCCGAGTAAAAAGCAACATCTCAGTGTTGTAATGACCAAAGCAATCTCTGGGAACTATCCTGAGGAACTAAAGGAGTCCACAGGTTCACACAGAAAGCATAGCTTTTTATGTTTCCCAGGACAGCTAAACACTTCTCACCTGCAGCTATACATTTCAGTCTCTTTATCCACACACTGAACACCAGTCCTCACCCTCCAAGAACTGGCAGGCTGCACTCCCTGTACGTCTTATCAAAAAACCACAGTATCAGTTTTGTGGTCTGCCTTAGGTTTTCTACCTAAGGCAATGCTACACTTCAACTCACCAGAGAAAGCACAGGTTTTCCTTACAGCACTGGACATCTGGAAATCATGCTGGAACAAGCTTAATCCACTGTTTTACAAGATAGTCCTACAGAGATCAGAACCCTTGGAGCTACTGTCATATGCTAAGGTCACACTATGAAAGCAATTTCCCCAGTTCAGATAGGAATATAATGCTATGGAACGTTCAGTAGTTCTTGTCTAACACTGTACCTCCATGCGGATGCGGTTCAGGGAAGGACCTCAGTACAGCAATCCAAAACATGAAACATACAAAGCAAGTAATAAGATAAAAAACCCCAAAACACCACACAACAGCAACAACAAAATCCAACCCTAGACCAGTGGCAAAGGACGGACTGAAAAAAGAAATCCTTGTAGCAGCAGCAAACAGCTGTGTTCTGGCCTGTTGTCAAGCCCCTGATCTACTCCTGCAGTGAATGGAAAAAGGAGAGGATGAAAGCAGACAGAACACCACTATATACCTGAAAGACTCTTTTTTTCCTGCAACTGAGACTTCTGCCCTACTGTACTGTCCATTTCCCCTATGCAGTTCTGCTTCATTCGGTATTGGTAATAGATCAGTTTTACCAGTTAACAAACCTGAAAAGTCATAAGCCTGATACCAATTCTCATTCTGCCTGGTTTCCCAAAGTTCATTAATTTGGACTGTCTAAATAGTTCTGCCACAATCATAGCAAAACTGTGATACAGTCTCAACTGACCACTTCGAGTACCTGCTGAAAGAATGACCCAGTCACCACTTTGTCTCATCCTAGTTATTGAAAACAGATTAACAGGCTACATTAACTTAAAACAATGGAAGATGAACTCCTCTGTACTAATTTACAGACATTATATGCTGGCCTCCTTATTCCTGCAGTGAATATCTGAATACGTGATATAGTTTCATCAGAGGCCACACAGGGAAACAGCATCTTGGCAAATATTAATGCAAACATTAAAGGTTTCTTAAAAAAATCAGAGAACAGAACAAAGAGACAACAGCAGTTTAAGGGAAGTATGACATGGGGACAGGGAGCGCTAACAGGGAATAAGGCCATACAGAGACATGTATCATTAAAACACTCTCTAAACACTCTTGTTTCTACTTTACTTATTGTAGGCTTATTACCACACAATAAGCTCTGATGCTTAAGCCATGGTGAGCAACTACAGCCATTAAGATATTGGTACATCTTCATCTGGTCTTCCCACCTCTTCTTTGGAATTTACCATGCTAGTAGTAGTTAAAAAAAATTCTTTTAAAAACCCACCAACACACAATTGTGGTACCTTCATTTTTACAGTTCACTTCACTTGGGCAACAAACAGGACGAGCTGGAAGCCAACGTGCAGCAGGAAAACCATGACATAGTTGCCATCACAGAAACATGGTGGGACAATTCACAAGACCGGAGTGCTGCAATGGATGGCTACAGGCTCTTCAGAACAGATGAGCAAGAAAAAGAGAGGGGGCGGTGTTGCATTGTATGTTAGAGAGTGCATTGACTGCTGGGATCTTAATGTCGTGAGAAGGCTGAATGTGCGTGAAGATCAGGGGGAAAGCCAACCAAGTAGATATCCTGGTGAAGCATTCTTCAAACAACTGGGAGAAGTTTCACAATCACATCCCAAAGAGTGCTGAAGGAGCTAGCAGAGGGGCTTGCCAGGCCACTCTCCATCATTCGATCTTCTATGACAAGGTGATTCTCCTGTTTCATAAGGGAAAGTCTGTAGACATTGTCTACTTGGACTTCAGTAAAGCATTTGACGCTGTCCCACACAGCATTCCCCTGGAGAAATTGGCTGCTCATGGCCTGGACAGGTACAGTCTTCGCTGGCTTAAAAACTGGCTGGTGTCAGTAACAGAATCAAGACTGACACATTGCATCTAGTCTTAACATCAGGTTCAGGCATTGCGTTTAAGATAAAGTAGGAGGCTGTAGGACTATTACTTGGAAGCTCAATGACACCCTGAATTGGAGTCAGTATTTTAGATCAGGTGAACAAGAGAAACCAAAGCTGCATTCTTGGCTGCAAAAAAATACGAAGGCCATACAAAAACTTAAAAGCAGTGAGCTACCCAATGACACTGCCCCTACCAAGGCCTGTTCAATTCGAACTGAAGTTGTCTTTTCCATAATACTTACAGGGGTTCCCAGCTTCATATTCATTTGCAAACATACCAAATATAATCTCTATGATTCAGTCCTTAAAGTCACTGTTGTAAAGTTTTAACTATCTCAGGAGCCAAAACAGATGTGTAGGCAATATTACCCAAGATAGTGACAGTTAACCTGCATCTTCTTACTCACTTTTCCAATCTATTGCAGGCTACCCTTGCAGCTATGACCTTTAAACCGAGCTGTTTCTCTTCAGTCCCCCTAGACCCTCAATCATGATACAGAAAGAATCGTGATAAAATATAATGGAGAAATTTCTAATGCCCTTACCATCATTCTTTTACCTTACAGATGTCTATAATCAAAACACTTATTCAAAATTTTCTGGAAAATAAATTTTATTACTCAGTTTCACATCAGTCACTACAGAAAACAATCACAAGATCAAATATAAAAACTCTTTCGCTTTTCATTTAACCTCAATCAAAAGAGTTAACAGCTAACTGGGTTATGCATTATATCAGTTGGTTCTTCTAAAGAAGACAGAAGAAAGAAGAATTAATTACTTCATTTCTCTTGGCATCAATTTCTGTTCCTTTTCCCTCCATACTGGCTTCAGGAAGAATACCCTCTACTGCTCAGACCATATGAAAAACATTTCCTCATTATAATTTTAATTTCCATGTTAGTTTACTATTGATTTGTGGCTTGAACACTCCAACCTTTTCCCTACACACCTGTGTCATTCTTTCTTATTCACTTTTAACACTATCACCTAAATTTCTTCTCAAATTTCAGATCATTAGCAATGTACTGATTCAGCCAAAGCAGTCTGTTGTTATGCATTTTGTCTTTTTAACCAGATCTCGGTCAACATTAAATCCAGATAAGCATCTGTATTTATCATCAAGAGCTTTCCCATACATCAATATACTCTTGAATAGAAGTGCATGTCCCACAAGCCTTTCTCAAAAGATACCTGTGCAAGATATACTCTTTCATTTACACCAAATCTCCTGTTTGATCATTTGTTCATTTAGGGGTTTTTTGTTTGGTTAGCTGGTTGTGTTTTCAACAAAAACAAGCTTTACCACTACCATTTTTGGAGGGTCTATGACAATACTGCTCCCTCCCCTTCTTACCTTCTTCACCTAAAAATAAACATACACATCCTCAACACACTAAAATACATTGTTAATTCTTCCCTGACCATCCTTACTATGCCCTCCCTGATCAACATTCCTTGTGGGATATGCCATTGATGTCATTTTGACCATAGAAACAACAGCTATTTCTTGATCTGGAATCTAAGCACAGCAAAATAAAATAATAAATCCTGTTAATAGCCTGTAAACACAAAGGTAGTCTCCTAATCTGTTGAAAGTCAAGGTAGGAGAAAAGAAGAAAGACCAGATGTTGCTATTATTTAAAGGTTTATTAACAGACCTCAAAATACTATCACTCTTCTGACTATACACTATCCTGTGACAGCATTAAAATCAAGGCTTTCTACTCAAGGTGACTAAGCACAACTCATTTTCTCCCCAATTCATTCCCCCCTTCAGCTTTGGCCTCACTTAGCAAGCCAATCACGTAATTGAGGAAGAGCAAGTTCATATTTGATGTGAAGTCATATGGCTGGATGACATCACAACTGCTAACTTTTAATTGCCCCTTTAAGGTTTATTATTAGCAAGCTCTAAGTTATTATTAGCAAACTGATAATACATTAATGGCCAAGTTCTCTCACACAACAGCTTGTCTGTTTCTCCAGATATCACACAACTGATAACTTTACCTATTTGAGTTATTCCAAAATGGATGATTAAGACCAAGGAGAACCATTCCTCTGCCTATTACTTAATCCTGATAAACTCTGGGGAACTAATAGTACTTGCCAATCTTCCATTTTAACCCTGGCCAAGGCTAGAAAGTCAACAAAGATTTTCACAAACTTTTCAATCTGGGTTTTTTTTCCTGAAAACAGAGTATTACACATGAAGTCCACTGGCTGCTGCACACTACTAACAGCCATTAAATTCAGGCCAATCCTCTTAATGGAGGCTTCCCACTGCTGGTTCCGAAATTATTTAAACTTTCCAATCCCAAGAAGTGGATTTTTGCTAATCTACTTCTTAGTCGAAGAAAAAAAAAAATCAGTTTCTTCAGAAAGATTTTTTTCTCTTACAGTTTTTGCTCAGCGCTATTTACTGCCACTATTTTTTTTTTTTTTACTTTTTTTTTGCTAGTTGGTCACAATTATCTTGGTTCTTTAAGTCACACTAAAACTACCTGCAATAAGGACTGTGGCCATCTAACCCCACCTAACTCTATTGCTCTTAAACAACATCATTTCTAAAAACCAGATGTTTTCTTCCCACTTATAGCCCTGGATGCGAGAGAATTCAAAGATCTCAGCCATGTTGTCTTGAGATCTTTGAAGGAATCCTAACAACAAGGAGTACTCAAAGACATATTCTTAGGCACCTTTTTTTTTTGTTAATTTAATTTAATATGTATCTCAACTAACTATTGCAGAGTGAGTCAGGTGTCCAGTAATGGGCATTTAGTACAATTTTATATGTCCTAAAATATCCAAGACGTGCAGGAGTGACAGGTAAGACTTTGGCCATATGCAAGACTGCATACTTTTGGAACATCAACTGACCATCAGGGGTCAACTACACCATTTAAAATGGTACTCAGTGCCTCTGTGTGTACGCACCATCTCTGTTCCCTTAAATTTTTATAAAATCACTAGTCAGTCAGGGCTCAGGCAAAGGAATACTATCACGTATTTAAGTTGAAACAGTACTCTTTAAAAAGAAATTTGAATGGACAGGGGTCAACAAGAAGACAGGACCTTCAATACTAGATTCATGAGGGTATTACTGCTATAATGGGCAGTCTACATTTTTAAATGAAGTATTTCCTGACACTGAATTTCTTTAATACTGCAGTATTCCCATCTACAAGACAGCAGACAGTGTTAACACAATGTCAACACTTAAAGAGATGAGGGCTACCATAGAGGCTGCTAAAATCTACACCACCCATGCAAAAAGCATATGATTTATTTCCTCCATACCTCCTTCCCATGGAAACAGCCTGTCATTTTAGTATCTTATGTATCCCTGCCTTTGGATTCTATTCTGATAGAGAGTCCTTAAAAAACAAAACCAAGCTAGACATGAAAACAGTTCTAGGCAGATGCCTGCTGGACTAGGTATATAAATATTTCAATCCCAGCAGCACCATCTAATGGAGAGCTCACCAATTTTTCCCCTTTAACATGACAAACATTTTATTTTGGAGGTGTTAAGAACTGATACTTTTAACACATGGCCTATTTAATACTCTATAAAATCTGATCAGCTACAAGAGAAGCCAAATCACTTCTCCATAAACAACAATCAAACAGACCTTTTTTTCCCTACAGGTATTACATACAAATTTATTAAGTACAACAGGACATTTGTTTAACCAGGAGACCATATTTTAGTTAGAAATACTTTTTATTTTCGTAAACAGTAACTGAGAAGCATCAATGCCAGCTTAAAAATACAGCTACCATAAGCATATTTAAACTTTCCCTCTGAAAGCAGAACAGAAATGTCAGTACCTCTAATGGGTAAGGAATATTGGCAAATCTGGACCTTAAACACAGAAACAGAAGTCACTACCTATGCCTGCTTCAGATGAAGTGAAGCATTTCCAGACATATTCAGGTTAGCTTCTGCTACAAAGCATGCTATAGGAGACGTGTAGCAAATTATCGTAAGCATCAATAAAGCCTGCAGCATGATGACTGTTTTCAGCTTCCACTGTTTTTCTCATTAACATTTTCTCATGCAAACAAACATGACAGAACTTAGGTATGAAATGGGTCTATAAAAGTAGTAT
Organism: Psilopsiagon aymara; assembly: GCA_024733675.1. Classification (NCBI taxonomy): domain Eukaryota; kingdom Metazoa; phylum Chordata; class Aves; order Psittaciformes; family Psittacidae; genus Psilopsiagon; species Psilopsiagon aymara. Next base: position 14,836 of record JANRGW010041926.1, on the reverse strand, counting down.
TTTTTAGCTTGCTGCATTTTGTCCTCCTTGTTCTTTTTATAAATCACAACATTGCAAGTAAAGGTTCAACAACTATTCCAATTAACTCAGCGTACAGACACTCCTGATCTGGAATAACTGCCTTTTTATTTATAGCTCAGAGGACTTTCAAACTTTTCTGCCAGCCCTATCTCATCTCAGAACAGCCAATACATGAATACACCAACAGGTCTTAGCAAATAATTCTGAAAAAACACACCATCGTATTTTGGCTATATGTACTAACAGCTTTATTTACACTCACAGGACAATTCCAAGCTTCATCCTCATTTATTTTGAGAGAATCTCCTCAGCAAAAATCTACAGAGTGCAGTGGGAGGATATTTATCTACTTGTCCTAAATCTTTTTTTAAAAAACAAAGACAACCAAGCTAAACACAAAAAACAAGCAAACAAAACCCACAACCAACCAACCGAGTAAATCCCCCAAAACTCCCTCAAAATCTTACTGGCCAAAATACTGTAACTTGCATGTCTAAATAATCCTTTTCTAAATGAAAGTGACTTTTTCAGCAACTTGCAAGAAGAGAGAAGTAAGGGAAACTTACGGTCCCAGGTACTGAAAAGCAGCTGATGAAGTACAACATACTAACATTAAGTTTATCTCCCTAGAAACTGCCAAGACCATTCTTCTGCACAGGCTCCAAAAAAGTGTCAAAATACCTTGCTATAACACAGATTAAAAAAAAACCCTGCCAAACAGTATGGGCAACACAACAACTGTATCTACTAGCTGATCTACAGTGTAGTATCCATTGGTTTTTACATACCATGGGTGCATAGGAAGACATACTTGCTAATTTTAAATGCAGCTTTTTCAGGTTCTGTTGACAGAAGCACAACTACTGCAGGAAAACAGAGCCGATACTGCTGACTTCAAGCAATACTACGTATTACTAACTTCAGATGAAGTTAGCTCAAATCCTTTCTTTTTTCCCCAAGAAATGCTGAGTTTTAGAAGGCAATGAAAACACTACTGTATCAAATGGTTCCAAAACTGGGAGAGATGCACATATGCAAATCAGCAACCTTCATTTATTTCGGTATACAACTTCCTTCTACTCAAACTGCCAGATAAATGGTAGCATTTTGAGAACATGTCATTTTACAGCCACAGGCTCTTTACCTTTGGCACCTGTTGAATGCAGAACTGGTATCCTAATCAGGTTCAACCACTGCAGTCATAACAATAAAAACATTCCAGGGCAAAAGCACAATGTTTCTCTCTCAAGGCTGCTGGGCTGAACAGAAAAGAGGAAAGTGAAAAGGATGGAATGAGAGAGCAAGAGCAGATTTAAAGACATGTGTAACTCAGACAATAGTAGGGTACATTGTAAACCATTGTTTGTGACCTAAAAGAGCTGCTTTTAATTGACCTTGAGTGGAAGGTGGGGTGGGGAGGGAATCAAAGAAGCAGGCAGCTATAGAGAGGTCAAAGTGGATCTGCAGATAAAAATTATTAGCCAGAACTGTGAAAGCAAGTACAAGACTGGAAACAAGTATTTAAAGAGAAAAGTGATGTAAATGGAAGGGCAAAACACAGTCACTTTATCAAGTGCAATGATGAAACCACACAGGTATAAAAATAATCCCTTAAACAACTCTAAAATCACAAGAGATCTGACTGAAAGCAGTTCAAAATAAGCCACTTGCAGAATCAGAGGAACCAACTTGAGAAATTAAGAGCATTTATACTGTTTGGCCAAACACTTAAGATGGAAGGGAAGCACAGCATGGACAAGAGCATTCCATTAGCAGCTGAAGAGCGTAAAATGCACAAAAGGGAATCATTTGGGATGGTTTAAAGGAAATTAAAACAAGAACAAGTTGAATGAAAATTGTAAGGCTATAATGCCTACAGCAAAATCAAGACTCACATCTGCAAGTGGTAAGTTAAAAGCCACAAAACTCAAGGCAACCTACTCTCATTAGGTTCCTCCCTGTGCAAAGAGAGAAAGAGAGCAGAGTCAAACTAGCACAGTACACAAGCTCTCCATTATAAAAACCTCTAATAATTCTAATTATCTCCCTTTCTCAAGCACATGGATGAGCTTACAAAACAAAATCCATCCACATTGCCAAAATTTGGTTTATGATTTGGGCTTTTCTGTTAGAAAGTTATTTTAGGCACATTTATCATATAAGCAGGTTCCATACAATAAGAAAAAGAGATTACTTTTCTGTAACATCCAAAGCAGAAAGTTGGGAATAAGTACAAGCACCAGAACAGCTACCACTGTCAAATGCAGTCATGTACCCTCAGCTTCATATAGCACTGCATGTTTGCTGTACACAACAACGGAAGAGCGTGAAGCAAATACTGCTTCCTGTGCCATGATGCTGTTGGTGCAGAAGGTACAGTGCTGCAGAGGTAGCAATAAAAAATGCCTCTACATCACACTTGCAGTTTATTTCATTTATCAAATGATACTTGTACTGCCCTGCTGGGTCTCAGTATCTCATCATTTTTATGTTCTCAGACTGTGGGAAAGCATCACTATTCCCATGTTATTACCAGGAAAATGGTCTGTAATCAAAACTGCATCAAAGTCATTTTCAGAACTCCCACTCAGCTACCACCTAACCCAAGCAGCACCCAAGTATCAGTACTCTTTTTCCCCAGTACATCTTCTATGCTGAAGGAAACATTTGTCTTGACAAGGCTGATCACCTCTGCAAGCATCTCAACATCAACTTCAAATGCATCAGAAGACAAAAAATAAAATGGCAGTGGAAGAAGCATCAGCAGACTCTGTGCCCTTCCTCATCCTGGTAATTTTGTCTTAACTCCTTGACTGAGACATCATGCTTCCTCTTGCTATGTTTCTTAGGCACACTGAGTTTGGATTTTTCCAGGCACAGCGGAAGAGTTTCAAGAGAAGGAAGTGACATTACTCTCTACTAGCCTGTGGCTTGATGATGACAATACTCCCCAGGGAAGCAGGAAACCTGAACTGGAATCCCCCTTCTGACCCTGAGACTCAGGCATGATGTCACATCACTCTGCACTGCAACATCAAAGCCCCATGTTGGTTTGGCCCTAACTGAATGACTTACAGTACACGTATCTACAGGAACAAATTAAAACCAGCTTCCAGGTTTCCTAGATTTTACACTGGTATCTTTGACGGACCATCTCCTTTCTTGATAGATGTCAAAGCTTGTGGGAATGAAGTGGCAGCCAGTAAGGCACTTATCTTACAGTAGCATCTACAACATGTTTTTCAAGACAGTCCAAATTCAAGTAACTCTTCTTGCTTAATGCCTCGGAAAGCTGTAGAGACTCACGGCATTTTGAGCTCCTCTTGAGTGGCCATATCTTACTTTCTTTTCAAAAAGAAACCACTAAATCAAATAGAAGCTCAGCATTACTTCAAATGTTAAATTTTTCTAAATCTGAGCTCACATAAAGTCATCATTAAAGCATGTAAAACAGAAGTTTTAGGACTTCTTTCACTACGGTTTTTGACTGAAGCATTTGCTATGTATGTGAAAGGATATATTCACTTCAGATCATTCAAATAATACTACAGAATTATTAGCACTTTTTATCACTGTAAATAATCTACAGAATATTTCCTCTATACATTAGAGAAATCTATTTCATAAATAATCATTTTATGACACTATATGAAATAATACTGGAACTATGAAACATTCTAACTTTAAACATTCCTGCTATGCCTATTTCAGTTCCAAGGCCTGCTATTTGCAAAAATCCAGTCTTAATGTCAAAGTACACACCACCTCAATTTTCAGTACAAGGAGGGAGCCAAGGATGGAGGCAGTCACACATGTCCAGTACTGAACCTCTGTTTCCAAGAACATGTTGAGACTTCACTTCCCATGCTGTCCTTGACTAGATGAACTGCAGGATTTGGAATTCTACTGAAATCACACTTTACACATCGAGAGTAAAGCAACAGGGAAGAACAACAGCATGGAAATCAAAGGCTTAACATTTTTTGGGGGTGGAGAGGATTAGTGAACTACAGTTGTTGTATACAATTTTAGAGACACTCATTCTGTTAACCCAGCTACAAAGCCAACGGTCAGTAGCAACTGAAGTCACAGTGGCAATGATACTTTGATGTCAGTGCTCCAGTGGAAAAGATCTCCAGGAAGAAAACAAAAACACCCTCAAGGACTATAAAAATATGTATCTCTCACAATTCCCAATACCAAATAATCTTTTGCCTTACTTTCTCCCTCAGCTCTTTCTATTGTATGCTTTTCTTACTGATCTTCTAGGGGCAGTTTTGTTTTTATTTCCTTTTCTTTATCATTAGAAGAGAGCACCTCTTCCTACTTGGAAGACACATAGACACATAATAATCTTTCATTGTAATTTGCTCCCCCTTTCCTCCCAATTCTCTATCCTTTCTCTATCTTTAAAAAAAAACATAGGGAAAAAAAAAGGAAATGTGTTTGTAATTTGTCAAAACAAAATATACTAACTTCCCATTTATGACAGCGTGGGAATCTAGCAGGCAGAGCTGGGAGACCAGTTATATTCTTTTACCAGCCCTTCACTGCTGTAGTTTCTTTGTTGCCAGTTCATCACCACAGGTTAAAAGAAGAGAAAACCTAGTATGACTACAGCGCTATCTCCTGTGCTACAATCACATCTTTATTCTGCTGTACAAACATACACAACTCTTTCTCCCTTGGCTTCTTTTCCCCATACCACATCTTGAAATCTCTGATTTCAGTCTCTCCCACCACTTTTGGTGCTCCTGAGCCATACACCAAAAATGCCAGGAGGTTTCAAACACAAGCATTGCATTCAGAAAGTACCCACCCACAAGCATAAGAAAAAAATAGACTAAAAATTATGCCTTGGCTACTGGTTAAAGGAACTGTGCACAAGAGCACAGACATCTGAAACCAGTGTGTAATAAGCAGTCTTCAGACATCGTAAGATTTGGCATCTTCAATTAAGAAACACTATTATAATAAAAAAAACTTACTGAAATCCAGTTATTGCATCATCTAACATATAAGACATCAAAATGTGCTATTCTTGCTATGTCTTCATGCAAAGCCAGCTCAGGATATTGAAGCAGATTTAAGTAATTTCTGGTTTAAAACTTCCTTTTCATTCATAGACGAACTATGGTATGGGCTGTGACATAAACTGTAAGAATTATGGTTAGCCTACTCATCAATGCGTTTATGTTCCAGTGGTTTAACAACAAAAGCTAAAAATTAAGTTTTCTGGCTCTGTAAATTTTCAGCATTGCCATATCCACTAACAGAACAGCTAGACTTCAGGACTGATAAAATACATTCCTCTTCTCTCAAACTTCTCATTATGGACAAGAACAATGCAAAGGTCTACAGTACAACAAGATCTTGAAAACATTTAGAAGACAAAGTGTATTAGCATGGACTGGTAAGCCTTCATAAAGAATTTTTTGTCACTGATGCTAACTAACTATTGCTACCTTACAGCTTTCCAAGGTACCAACAGTAAATATGTTTACACAAGTGATCTCATTCTCTGAATCCATACAAGAATGGCTTCTCAAAATTGGTATCATCAAGCTTAACTGCAGAATGACTTCAGGAAAGCCTAAAGAACAAGTCACTTAGTACCCTCTTTTGATTAGAATTAGTTTACATTGCTACTGACTGCACTTTACCTTTCTATACTCTAGGTCCAGTTATGGGAAGCTTTGCATCAAGTCGTATTTCAGTAAAACGCCTACCATTTTCATTTTGGAACAAAGCAACTTTTACAACCTCACGGTACTGTCTGCTTGCAATGCCCAAACTCATGACACATCAGTGTTTCCATTATCAAGCTTTATGAAAAGGGGTTTCCCTACTCAGCCATAAAAATCTGATTCGTCCAAATGTTCAAAATATTTCTGGTCTTAAAAACCTTCTCTCTGATCAAAAGAAATAACATTTCCATCTACATTAATCCATGCACACTGTGCATGGATTGCCATTTATAGACACTTTCAATCAAATGGCTCATTTTAAGGGACACCATATGGTGTGTGCTATGATCTCTTTAGTTCTAACTCTCACAGTCAGTGTAGCCTTTGAATCGAGGCTTTTATGAAAGTCAGTAGCTAATTTAAATATGGATTTTTACTAGCTATTTCAAATTACACCATTTCATTTGTCTAAGCTAAACGCTGGTAGCACACATTCACATCACACAGCAAACTCGTTTTCAGTCTATGAATGCAAGTTCAGACCAGTGCACAACAATGCTACGTGCATTCTACTGCACAAATCTGAAAGGAAAAATACACAGCTCTACAGAAGAAATAAAAGATGCACAAATTACAATATATAAGGGTTGGTTAGATCTCGACAAGCTAGATAAGCCACTGACCCAAGGAGACCGCAAATTTCAAATCCTATCACTGGAACTTCCCACATACCACTACTACAGCAAAACATGAAAAATGTCCTAATGCATGATAAAAATCCACACAGAGGTGCGCATACAGCCTTTCACATCACACACAAGCTCAGATCGGCAGAACGTGAGGTTATGCCTCTTAGCATTAATGCCTTTTCTCTTGGTTTTCCGCAGATAATTCAGATCATAAACACACAAAGATACAAATAAATCAAGATGTAAATGCCTTACCTTCCTATTTTACAAGCCACTGCAGTTCTCAGATTATGAGTCAGTCATACGTTCATCTGCAGAGGAATGACTCAGTATAAACTTTCAAACACTCGTTATTTGTTCTAACATATAACTCGGTAATTAATTAAAAGTACTAAAACGCGTGGCTGCGAATCAGCGCACTAAACGAATAGCGTGAAAACAAAACACTTTTCTTTCTGCGCACGCCAGGCAGATGGTCTTATACCGCAGGACCGACGGAGGCAAACAGACTTCATAAAAATATAACTCCTTCAACACCAGTCAGGGGCAGCTCCGTACCAACGGCAAAAGATTTTCCTCGTCGGAGACCGCCTTAGTGCTCATCGCCTGGGCGCCGAGCAGAGCTGAGCCGCCGCAGAGGGCAGCCGCGGGAGGTATGAAGTTGCGGGGGGCCCGGCGCTCGGCTCCCAGACGCGGTGGCTGCCGGCAGTGCCCCTTTAAAGGCCGTCGGCCCGCCCCCAGGACTGCATATGGAGGGAGCCAGGAGCGGAGAGAGGCTTCTGCATTCAAACGACACATCAAACGCCGCAAGCGTCGCCCGCCGCCGCACGGCTCCGCTCCGGCCTGCGGCCGGGCCCCCCTCCTCTCCTTCCCGACACGCACGCACACACACACACACACACACACCGGGGGGCGGAGGGGGAAACAAGAGGAGAAGGAGAAGAGGGGAGGCAGAAATAAGTAAGTGAAAAGGGGGCACCTGCAAAGCGCTGGAGTGTCGTCCGGGCAGGAAGGGCCCACGCCGACCCCGCCGGAGGCTGATCTATCCCCAGGCACCAGCCGCCACCAAGGTCCCGGCAACAGGCTGCGGGTGAAGCGCGCTCGGCCCCTGCGTGTAGCAGATGCCTCGTATCAGCACCGCGCCGCCGCCTTGCCCCCTCCGGCGCCGCGGGAGCACACCCCAGCTCCCGCCGCCAGCCCAGCCACGTCCCTCCGTCTAGGGAGCCCGAGAGCCGGGGGGCCAAGCCCGGCCGGTGCCACAGTCCTGAGCGGGAGACGCCAGCAGGGCGGCAGTGAAACGCTATCCCAGCAGTATCTGTGTGTGCCTTCCCCCCTCCGCTTCACCGCCGCACCGCGCCGCTCCCCGGGGCGGCGAAGCCCCGAGGACGACCTACCTGCGAGCGTGTGAGGGGAGCGGGAACGGAGGGCTGCAGCTGGAGCCCGGTGAAGGAGACCGCCAGCCCGACGGAAAGTCCCTGCCGCTCTGCGCCGTCTCCCCCCGCCCCGCACTTCCTCTCCCGCCCGCTCAGGCTGGAAATCCCCGGCGAAGCCCGCTGCTCTCCCGGCTCCTCCTCACACACCGATGGGCGGGCCCGGCCGAGCCGCTCAGCGCGCGCGCAGCCGGGGGTCGGGCCTGCTGTGCTCGCCTGCACCTGATGCCGTCGCTGCCCACCAGCCCCGGCAGCGGGCTCAACCCGGGGTGCGGTGGAGTGGCCCTGCGCTTCCCGCCGCGGGCACACGGAGCCCGTCCTGCCCGGCTCCTGCCGGACCCCGCAAGCGGCTAAGGGATGCGGGGTGGGATGTGAGGAGAAAGCGCGTCCCGCTCGGGGCAGGAGGAGGGGGAGTGCCGGAGCAGCCGTGCCGAGGCTCTCTCCCCGCCGCCGCGGGTGCTCGGCCTGAGGGCGGGCGTTGGTGCGGCGGCCCGACCGTTGGGCACTGGGGGAAGGGCGGGAACTGAGGAGGGGATGGCGCCGGAGAGAGGGATCGGCGCGGCGGAGAGCCGCTGGTTTCCCGTCTCCGCACCGAGGGAGGTGCGAGCCGTCCCTCACAAAGGGTCGCCTCGAACACAATAGCCTTTATTGAAATAAAGAAAAAAGACACTGGGGAAAAAGGGAGGGAGCTGGAGGAGGAGGAGAACAGAAGCAGGGAGGGAAGGGGAAGAAGAGTCTGGAAAAGCTCTGGAAAGAGCAGCGAGCCGGAGCTGTTCGCCCCCCGGAGGGGCCGATCGCCTCATGGAGCAGGCGGGGAGCAGCCGACCGCAGGTGGCAACCCCGAGTTGGCTGAGGGTATGGGGGGGTGCCTTTACCCGGTGTCCCGGGGCGACAGGCAGCCGTCCCCTTCCTCGGGAGGCTCTCCCGGCAGCGGGGAGTGGAGGGCGACTCTGGCACCCGGTGGAAGTTGTCGCTCCGGGCGGCCACGTTTCTGGCTCCGCTCGTGCCGCGGCGTCCTGCTCACGGCAGATGCCCGGCCGGTACCGGCGTCCCCGGTTTTACGCGGGGAGGCTTGTGTCAGCGCGGCCTCACCGGCTGCTGGAGGCGAGGGGGCAGCCGTGTCGCAGGACCAGCGCGAGAGCTCGGCTGGAATGCGAATGTGGGGTTCAGATGGAGCCGGCGGCAGCGTGGGCTGGGTCGGTTGTAGGGGTTGCTGCACAAGGGTTCTTGGAGCTCCGGGTGCAGCGGTGGGGCTGGGGAGGCCAGTGAGCCGGGAGAGCCGGAGTCGTGAGGAATGTGCAGAGCCGAACACGGAGGAATGAGTGGTGTTTGGCTAATTTCAGTGAGATGAGGTCACCATCCTTTTTGGACGTTGTTTATTGAGGGATCACTAAGGAGGAACAGTTGGATGCGTGATCCTGAACGAACAAGCTTTGCGTCATAGTTGCCGCTTACAGCATCTCTCCGCGTCCCGATATCCATCCTGACCCTCTTCGGTCTTCATCCCCCGGATCTCTGTACCGCCCACTACAACCCGTCCTGCACGACCAAACACCTCCAGCTCTGGCTGTGTCCTCACCAGCCCCCGAAACATGAAGCCTGTCCCGCACTGCTAATTCCCTGTTCGTGTGCTGGCTTTTTCCTCTTCGCACCTTCCCGCTTTCTCTCTTCCCCCACCCTCTCCCGCCTTTTGCTGCTGTCCCCAGTAAGAGGCTGGCTCAGCTGTCAAGACAACTGCGTCCTTTGAAATGATGCCGTGAACTTGTGATCAGAAAGACAAGCTAAGACCGATGTCTCAAATGTTCCCATCACTTGTTCGAGATTGCTTAGCTCTGGACCGGCTGATAGGACTGTGCACCAAGCCTGGATTTCTCCATCAGCGTGGCAGCAAATAAGTTTCTAGCAGAGACAAACCTGCAATTTCCTTCTTTGCCACTCTTTTTGCTGTTGTATATGGGTCCTCTTGCTTTTCCCTAAAGGGAAAAAAAAAAAAAAAAAAAAGAAGAAAAGGAAAGAAACATGACAGGATTCCAGTGCCTGTAGCTCTAGCAGCTGTATTAATGTATTCTTTACTAAAAAGACAAAACAAATTCCTATACCATCTAAAATATGTCAGAAGCTTTTCCACATTCACAGATGTCTGTAGCCAAAGGGGTACTGTTGATCTTCTGCAGTATCCCATATCATGACTACAAGATTTGAAAGATTTTCTAATACATTTATTATAGTGAGCTGTGTCACCAATTATCTTGTCTTCAACTGGTTTGGAATCTCACATTATAAGCAATGTTTTCACTGGACCTGAAACACTGTCCCAGTGCTGCTGCTACATGCTGCACCCCTCTGCATCGCAGTACTATTTAGAATATACTGTGTTCGGAACAATACAATAGCAGAAACAATGGTAAGGACCATGGGGCAACTCTGTATTTTAATAAAATGGTTTGAAGAAATAAAACAATAGGGCATTACACTGGAAAATTACGTGAGAGAAAAGAATTTTCTAAATAAATAAAATCCACTGATGGAAGGGTGGTAATCCATTACAGACTTGGACAGGGACAGTTATCTCCAAAAACTCTGGGGAAGATATAGGAGACCAAATATCATGTGATTATGGAAACTATAATTTCCCAGATACAGCCTGGAAGACACCACTAGGAAGTGCTAGTGGTGGGGCTTAAATGTTCACAAGTGTCATAGAAACTCAATTTCTCAAGCAAACAGTCCATGATGCAATTTTAGGCCTGTATTAATAAGCTGCAAGGACCTTGTAGAAGGCCGTAGTACTGAAACCAATCTTGAACTGTGTGATCAAGGACTAATCCAGCTTACGTTAAACTGCAAGAGGGATGAATTCAGATCTTTGTTTAAGACTTGGGATCATAGAGCAGCAGACTTCAAGAAATGGAAGAAATTCCTGAGACTGACAGGACAAAGGAACCCAAAGATGCTTTTTACTCAGAGAAAGAAGCTGACAAAGGAAATAACAATTGCCAGAGCAAGGATTTGTTCAAGGTCAGAAGTAGTACCCTGTGCCTAAAACACTCTGTAGTGAGAGGAGAAAGGTGATGATGCTGATAGCCTTGGCCTTGCTTTGCCTGAACTTACTATGTGGGTGAATTCCTCCATGAGAAAATGACTGTGATCTGCCAGGAGGGATAGCTGTGGAAAAGGCTTATGTGAGTCTATGATGCATGAAGTGGGGTTTTTTTAGTAGAAAGAGGGAAGTAATGTAGAGCTTTACACAGCACAGCTAAGGACCCTTGTTTGGAAAATTATGTCCAGTTCTGGTAATTATCATTAGAAAAGATTGACTTAGGTCACCACAGGTGCAGAAGATGAATACTGGAGTTGCTGGGCAGCAGAGTAGCTGGGTTCTTGAATGGGAGCTGCAAGCAAGCTTGGCTTCCTTAACTAGCCAAATGAAGCCAAAACAGTGTGATGATTCACTGTGAATACATTCAAACAGTAAATATCAAGGAAGGAGAACTACTTAAATTAAAGAATTATACTAGCACAAGGATGTATAGATATAAATTGGTAACGAGTACACAGAGTGAAAAGCTTTCTAGCCATTCCAGGAGCAAACAGTACTCTAGGCATAAGCACCTAAATGATTTTAAATCAGGGCATGATTCTTTTGTATGTCTGTTGTGGTTTAAGCTTAAACCACGACAATGCCCAAGAGGGATTTAAAGGGGGCTGAGCTCCTGACATTATACTTTGACCATTCCCAAACTTCAGTGCTTCTTCTGATCCTCTACCCCACTTGCATTTGGCTTGTGAGGGTTTTTTTAGCTGCCTCTGAAGCACTGAAAATTAGCCAGTGATACGATGTAGAGAGGACACTGGTGACATTAAATCATCAGGTGGTTTGTTGTACATCTTGCTTATAGGCATTACCATTGAACTGATTGCCAGATTTGGGTCACAACAAAAGGTTTTCCCTCAGGTGAGCCTGGCAAAGGACTGGTTTGCCTGTTTTGTTTTTTTTTCTCCCTGCCACTTAGAATCTTCTGTGAGATTTATGTGCTAAATATCTTGTTGCAGGGGTACTGGTTGTAGTCTTCTGTGATAATCCTGCTTAAGAGGTTTGGTCCTTTACTGCAGCTCTTAAGTTTATTACCTGATACTAAAAGGTATTTAGTGACCCTCAATGATTGGGGCTGCAGAAAATATATTCTGTGAGACCTCCTAAACAAAATAGCCATTGAGTGGTTGTAGAGAGGGGTCATTTCCAGACTTATCTTCCCAAAAGTAGCATCAACAGGTTATTTTTATGCTGGAAGTAAATCTGAGGGGGATGGAGGGAAGAGAGAGGGCAGCAAACCATTGTTTCTTGTGTGAATTGACTTACTATGATTAACAAACATTCAGCTAAACGTTTGTAACAGGTAATGATACAGTACATCCTTACTAGCCCTGCTGTTTCAAGTGCAGTTTGGCACTGCTTTTGTATATAATGCTAACTGTAAGCATTGTGATTTGTATTCATTGTGCATGCCCTCTCCACAGTTTCTGTGGAAGGTGGTTAAGTTTTGCTCCTAATTGATACCTATTGTGGACCTCAGCAAGATTTAGCAGGACCCAGTTTCTGCACTTCTGGCACTGAGGCAGCTTCCTGACTTGCAGCTTCCTCATCCTATGCTTTGGATTGAAGATACTTATTAACAGAATAATAAAAATATTAAATTTATATTCCTTTTTATTGCTGAAGCACAGCCCAAGAGGACCTGTATCGTGGGAATACACATTCATTTACTGCATCCTGTACATGAGATAAAGATTCCCTGGGGTTTATTTCAACTGCTACTAAGCAATAATGTCTAATGTGATAGCCCACTTGCTTAAGGAAAAAAAAATATTTCCCCTGCTCAAGTGATGATTTTCTGATTTAAATTCCTGGAAAGTGATGGCTTTCTAAATGACAAGCGTTTGAGGTGAAAAATTTCCCAAGTCTTACAGAAGTTAGTTATATATGCCTTCATAAGTATGCTGTGACATTCTTCCTTTCTTTCAAGCTGATTGTCATCCCCAAGTCAGCTTACAGATCTGCTTCACAAATGACAAGAAATACTAGTATGGCATATCACAACTGCATCTCAGTTGCCATCTTACTCTCCTGTTGAGACTATTAAAAATATATTGAGGTCCCCAGGCTCCTCTACCATCAAGACTGCCATTGTGTCCATGCTAAATTGACTTTGGAGTCAAATGAAAATTTTGAGTGCATGTCAGTGGATCTCCAAAGAGGCCTGTAAAGTAGTTCATGTGAACTCTAAGCTGTACCTGGAAAAAGAGACAAGATACAGTCCCACAGCAGGGGATTGCTAGAGCACAGATATGCTTCAGCTGTACATCTGTCTCAGTATGGCTGCAAAATCAGAGCTGTGATGGGAATAGTACAGAATCAGCAAGACCAGCTCTCCATGATATGGAGATTTCCCTGAGACAGCTGAATCTGAATATAGCTGGTAAAAGCATCTTAAAGGCTGCTTTGTGCCTTTTGAACAGCACAAAGCAGCTTTCTCAGGAGCAAGGATTTGGTCCAGAAGTTTTCCCCAGATGTAAAATGTCAATTGTTACACTAGTTTGTAACTAACAACTGCAAGGATTCTGTTGAATACCTGGCGAAGTAAAAAGCTGACATGAATATAACAGCTGTATTGATTTTTTCAGACTCCCTCATTTTCTGAATGATACATCTATTTCTGGAAAGATCCCTAGGATCTTTTCTCCATCAAGAATCTCGGAATCTAATCTTATAAGAGGAAAAAGCCTTGCTTAATATTGGCAGAAAGACCAGATAAGTATATTTGCAGTGCTGAGAATTGTTCATTATTCTAGAAAATGTAATTGGCTCATTGCAGTCATCAATAATAGCTGTTTCTTCAGAGTGATGTAACTGTTTTTACTTTCACCTTTTCTGCATGTAGTCATGGGAACACAAACCAACCTGTGAGAAGAGAGCTTAGAAACAACTGGAGCATTTGAGGTGTCTGGGAAGCGGTCACTGAAGTCTCATCGCTTTCCTGGTTTCCAGCTTCGCAGTGTGTCTTACTTCCAGTGCCATCAGAGCATCAGAATAGATTTGTTTCCAGTTGTGCCAGCTGAGAGCCTTTTCCCCTTTTCCCTCCTCCATTCCACCCCTCCCCCCTCCCCCCTTTTAATGATAAGTTCTAAAGGGAGATTTCAGAGTATTCTTGAAGGTTGTTTGAGCCCCTGGGTGTTTTTTTGTTAAAAGTAAACTCCGTGCAAAAGATGCATTTCCAAACCCTGAAATATTCTGTCCTGACTTCACATGCAGCCTGATCCAGGCAAACCTAACAGGCTTTAGTACCAAAGAGATTACCACAAGATGGAACCTCTGTGTTTGCTACACAGTAATGTCAGCAGACTCCTGGAGAGAATCTAGTCGAGAGCAATCATTATCTAAAGAATAGTTGTTCTAGAAGCCTAGAGGAGAACAACACTTCTCTTGTCAACACTGTTCCCTTGGGGGCTATAGCTGATACAGCTAACCCTGATTCCCTTTGTTAAATTGCATGGATCATGCCCTGCGTGTATGACAAAGATACCGTTGTGCTTCCTAAGGATGTTCCATGCCAGCTCTACTTCTTACAGATGCAGTGTTGAGCCTTCTTTCATGGCATTAAAAATTCCCTGTCAGCCTTTCTCTTAACATATATCCAGCCTTTTAGTGGACCCACAACTCTTGGATTCAAGGCATATGCACATCTACACAACAGTCTCTCTGACTTTTACCATAAAGTTTGTAGTACCTTGTTGGTCTGCCTTTTATTACTCAACAGTTTTTTTTTCTCTATTCTTAGCAATTTTCTCACCTTGTATAGTAAAATGGTAAATCAGATTTACAGGTATCATGAGCCAGCAGTGTGCACTTGCAGCCCAGAAAGCCGACCATATTATGGGCTGCATCAAAAGGAGCGTGACCAGCAGGTTGAGGGAGGTGATCCTGCCCCTCTACTCTGCTCTTGTGAGACCT
>JANRGW010041925.1:21590-32410 GCA_024733675.1 Psilopsiagon aymara | reverse complement strand
CTGGAGAATTGAGGAAAAGACAATCTGAGCTCCAGAGCCCCTGACCACCTCTCCCAGAGCTCTGTAGTCCTTCTTTACAATGTTACAAATCAAAAGCTCTTCACCCCTCTAGGTTAAGCAAGTCCCATTGGTGACTGAGGTTATTTGCATAACGCCAAATTTAAAATTCTCTAGGAGGAGTCTGGGGTAAAGTAAGACATCGCCAGGAGAGTCTAACCTATGCCAGCCTCTAGAGGACCACCCTCCAGCTGAGAATAGCTGGAGCACAACATATGCTTGGCCACATGTCTTCCTTTGCTTTGTTAGTCAGTCTAATGTGAGTCACCTTTCTTTTCTTTTGGGTGAGTGAATGTTTCCTTTCTTTTCCTGAACTGTTGTGGAGCACTTCCAAGAAGTGTTAAAAAATTAAACACAATTAAAAGTTCACTCAGAATTTTTCAAAAATCTTACTTAACTCTGGGAATTAAAATTATTGACTCTACCACTAACAACACAGTGAAATTCCCAATAATAGCAAATGGCATTTCAGATGCCAGGGTTACCAGCATCCTACAGAGGGTTGCTTATGCTGTACCACAGTGATGCTGCCCTGCTTTGCTAAAGGTTAGGAGATCAAAGCTATATCCATGCTAAATGATTTGAAGTAAAACAGGCTGACCATCTCAATGGCTTTTGAAAATGGGAGGAAACAAAATGACAGTTAATGGATCTAGAAGGGCCTGACCTGAGGATAAGGGTAAGTGGTGTAAATAAGCTCCATACTGAACTTGGTGCTGCAAAGCAGCTTCCCTAATGTGCCTGGTCACAAGATTAACCACTCTGAGCAAATCTTACAGATTTTCTGTCCATACCACTTAGAACAAAGCTTAGGGTGCTTTTAAACACAGAACCCTCCCCCAAAACACTTTCTTTGTTATTAATGAAGACACGCTTTACACTACTTTCCTCTGCATTCACTGATAACCTTGCCATATTACTCATTTGCTTCCATGCACTGTCCTTTCATCGTTAGTTCTCTATAATTTACCTCTAAACGCAAAATTTACCACATTTTCTAAATCTAAAACATTTCTTAGATTAATGGCTTACTTCATTGAGAATCAAAAAGTTAATGTAGGAGTTCTCTTTGTTTGGCTTTGTTGTTAGGGAAAGGAATGGTCTGGCTGAAGAATCGTTTCTTTTCAGAGAGTGTTTTCAGTCAGGTTTTTGTTTTCTTCTTTGAAAGGAAGATAAAGCTAGATAATAAATTGCAGAGTTTCTCTAGGCAATGTCCTCTTTATGCTTGTTCTTAAAACCAGCATAGGCAATATTATCTACAACCTCATTAGGGAAAAATGTTTTAATGTACTTTTCTCAGAGACATTACAAATATATGCCCAGTGCAAGTTAAAATAACTGAACTAAATTTGGACTTTCTCTGAAATAAGAGACTCAGCTAAGAAAAGAATGGGAACAATATGTTTTGAACATGTCCCAGCCATACCCTCAATATAAAAATGGGTTGAATAAGGTCTTTACCTTGCAAATATAACACCTACTTACTCTCAGTAATATACAATGGGATTTCAATATGAAGAGAAGCAATAGTCATCTGATTAAAAAATAACCCAAACAACAACAGCGAACAGAGGTAGGAAAGCTTATCATGCTGAAGAGAAAAAGTGAAGGAAATTCACAGATTTATTGTCATTGACTCAGGATGATGTATGAAGAAATAAACATAACTGAAAGTAGCTACACTGAAATGCTATATGCTATGTGAATGTACTCCCTGAAATTTCAAAAGATCAGGATTAGTACTCGTAATAGCATCACTCGAAAGACTGGAGTAGGAGACCAACATTTGGTACACAGACAAGAAAGATCTGAGCTAAGCTTTCATCTGAGCTAAGAAAAGCAGATGAAACTTAACTTGTAGGCTACATGGCCAAATAGATTATCAGGAAAAATGAAAAGAAAATCAAAAACCAGAAAGGATATAAATAATTCTTTTAAGACAGCTACTAATCTTTTAGACAGGATGAAAAGGCTATTAAGAAATGGGTTTGGAAATATGACATGAACTGTACAAATAAGAAGTGAAGTACTGTTGTGAGTTTGAGAGAGATTTAGAGAGAAGCTCTCCCTTCCAAATTTAAGCGCTCATATGAGTGAAGGAAGGGAGGCAGGGGATTCCAGTGGATGTAAGTTGTTTATAACACAAGCTTTAAAGATAGTGTGATTTTGGTTTTGTTTGCATGCAGAAAAGACATCTGAATAACTTGTCATCTCAGCCAATTGTTCCAGAAAACTACTTTCCTAAAGAAGTTGCATGTGATTGATTTCTGAAGGAACTGATGAGTTATAGTCCCACAAATATGGGATTTCTCTCCATTAATGCTCTCCAGCAAGCTTAGCCTCCTCATTTAATTTAGACTGTAGTTATCAAGGCTCATGCTTTCAGCTCGGGAAATCATTTGTGTGGCCCATTGAGTTAGCCAAGGGAATCACTGTGTAAATACATTTAAAGGATTTTGTGTCAAGGGATCTTATCTTCTATTTAAGCCTCAAAAGGCAAACATATCTTCAGTTTGTTTGATTTCCCTGAACTGAGGAGGAACACAATAGTGAAGACAAATCACAGTGAATCCCAAACAACTAGATGGTTGGTAATTGAGACGCTAATGCATGAAAAACAATGTTTTGTGTCCTTTATGTCTCTATTTTATGGTATTGCAAGACCAAGGAGGAGCTAACTGCTCTGAAACTATTCACTGTGTTCTTTCCCATGGCACACTTTCTGTCTGGTACCTGAGTAACCCTAATTCAACCCTCTAGAAGAGCAGCCACATAGTCCACTAATACCTTTTGTATCAGACATACAGAAAAATATAATACCTTTTTTTTGTTGAAATAGTTTCAAACATCTTGCCATTTATGTAAGCATGTAGAATTACTAAATCAAAGATGCTTAGAGATAAAAGAACATTTTTATAAATCACAAAGTGAAAAACAGTAAAAAGCATGAATGTGATTTAAAAAAAGAATTATGAAAATATAAAAAATTGTATTCATCTACTTTTACATCTAAGCTTTGATTTTAATTTGATTTTGAGTTGTAAAGCATCTCTAGCAGGCAAAAAAAAGGTGAAAGAAATTCAGTCTTAAAACAATAAGAAGTATAGCAGAAAGGGTAATGAAACATTGGAAATTATTTATGGTTTAATGCATCACTCTACATATCTTTGAAGAAAGAAAATCGCCAAATTACCTCAGCTTTAATAATCATATTCCCAGTTACTGCAGATAAGGACCTTTAAAATGTATGTGTAAGAATGGAAATGTTTATAAAAGAACAGAGGCTTTAAAAATTCACTGTGTACCAGGTCTAGTGAGTGCAATGCCAACAGTAATATATGAAATCTGATCAGACAATTTCATAATTTTCCTTTGTTTGAGGAGAAACCCATGCGATGAAAATGTACAGCATCCTGCCAAAACTGAAAAAAGCAGTTAGTGGAAAGGACTCAGTGGTAATGACCACTAGTTAAGCTTCTCACTGGCAAAGTATGAAAAGAAGATGAAGAATTAATTACATTAAGAAATCCCAAAGAACATGGTTTAGATTAAAGGATGTTCCTTTTAACAAGACAGCTGGGAGATTGATGTAGCACTGTTCATGCATATGTTTGGAAAGTATTTTACAAACTCTAATTTTAGAGAGTGCTTCTAAAGGCTGTTGCTCTTTCATTGCTCTGTGCCATCTCCAATTTATCTTAAGTATAAAATAGAAAAAAATAATAGATACTACAGCTTCTAGTTAAATAGAAGTCTTTTTAAACACAATAAAACAAGATGTGGTCCAAATCCTGTAGATCCAGAACCTATAGTAGGTTGGCAGGTCCCCTCTGCCTATAAGAATAATAAATGAAGTAAAAGCCAACCTGTCAAACTTCAGCAAGTTTAATTCAGTCCCTTGGCTCATGTTGACTACATGTGAACTCTGCATAGAGCAATACATTGTTGTACCAAAATCCTGGTGTTCAGACCTGGTTGTGTGGTTTATCTTTGAAAATTGGGTTCTGTATTACTCTCCAGCTAGTAATTTTTAGCAGGACTATGCACCTGGTAACAGCTTACTCTTGGTGCCTCAGCCCACCTCCATTGGCAGGTTCCAATATATTCGGAGCTCCTCTGTATTCACTAAATGTTATGTGCACAAACAGATTACTTCAGTAAGATCTCAAGTAAAGGGTTAAGACAGAATATCAGACATGCATTTCTGAAAATGGTGGCCTACCTTCCTTGTGAGCTGTAGTGGTTTAAGCCAGCTGTAACTCACACAGTTTGCTCAATCACTTCCCTCTCTTTCTTCCCAGCCCACTCCCAGGGGGATGGGGAGGAGAATTGAAAGAATGTAACTCCCACGGGTTGAGATAAGAACAGTCCAGTAACTGAGGTATAACACAAACCACTGCTGCTACCACCAATAATAATAATGACAAGGGAAACACCAAGGGAAGAGAATACAACCGCTCACCACCCACCAACTGATAACCAGCCCGACCCAGCAGTGATCCAAACCTTCCGGGTCCCTGCCCCCAGTTTTTACATCCTCAGCATGACATGCTGTGGTATGGAATACCCCTTTGGTTAGTTTGGGTCAGGTGTCCTGTCTCTGCTTCTTCCTGGCTTCCCCTCCTCCCTGGCAGAGCATGAGACTCAGAAAGCCCTTACTGAGCAGTAAGTAAAAACATCAGTGTTATCAGTGTTGTTCCCAGGCCAGAAGTCAAAAACACAGCACTGCACCAGCTACCAAGAAGGAGAAAAATGACTGCTGCTGCTGAACCCAGGACATGAACTTATGACAATAGCATGTGGCTTTAAGAGAAATTCTAGGCCAATGCTCTGTGGTTCTGTTAATCTGACAAGAACCTTCAAGTGCTCTTCAAGTTGAAGGGTGAGAGCTTCCTCTTGTCTCAAACAGAAACAAACCCTGCTTCCTGGTGCCAGTTCAGCTCTGAAAAAGTGACAAGCCAGCTCTGACTGCTTATGTTGTCTGTACTATATTTTCCTGCAGTGAATATTCTACTCCCCCTCTTAGAGCCCTATCCAAATGATTTCTCTTCCTTCTTTCTCAACCTGCAAGGTATTAGGCGAAACCCATGGTAAGGTTCTGCAAGGACAAATGCTTAATGTTGCTTTTCCCCTGCCCAGTCCCCTTTCTGACATCATGTATTTTTGTGTATCTTTCCTTGTCATCTTCCAAAGTTTTTCTCTCTCCCTCTTCTCTCATCTCCTGGCAAAGGTTTTACTTAATGTCAATAGCCCAATGAGACAGTTTCTCCTTTACTATCCACATTTCATTGTTGCAAGTTCAAGACGGGATGAGGGACGACTCTTGTGCTCATGAAAGAGAGTGAAGGGTCTGTCTACTTTGCCAAGGTCAAAATTTCACCCTCAGGGACCTACTGGTAGAAATAGGAGAGAATTTCCATATTCACAGGGAATTTGCAACCCCTTAATTGTATTGGGAACCTCAAATATTTTCTTCACAGGCCAAAGTTCATATCTTTTTTCAGATGAATGTAGTGGCTGAGCAGCATCTGCTGCTCAAAATCCTTTAGAAGTTACTTAGAACTAAAACAGGCATAAAGGAGAAGCATGGTGGGAAAGGGTTGTTTGCTATTAAACACCAACATAAACCAAGCTGGGCTTTTTGTCTATTCCCTTCCCCCATTTTGTTCACAAAGTCCTCTTCACCCTTCAGACAGCCCCAGAATGCTAATTTTTCTAATCAGTTGGAGAAGGAAAACTATTATAGAAATCAATTGAAATACTATTCTAAACCTCGTCTAATGAGCCTGGACCCACACCCATAAATAAAATTCCACTCTTTCCCTTCTTATTTTCCAAGAATGCTAGTTCCCACACTCTATAAAAGCTGAAACATTCAAATTTGAAATTAATATTTTAAATAATTTTCAAAAAGGTGGAGTTTTTTTTGATCATTTGGGGTTTTTTGGTTTTGGTGGGGGTTTTTTTGTTTTTTTAAACAAACTGGCAGGTGGGTTTTATGCAGAAATAAATGGTTTAAAGAAAAGTCTAATTGTCCTCTTTTCACAGATTTAGGATTTCTCTTCGTAGAGCAGCAGATGACATGGGTGCTCAGGATGATTCAGTTAAATGATACTGAAATAATAAAGCTGAGATCAGCTTTATTCTTCATCCTACTTCCCTCTCTATTTTGAACTTTAAGGCATTCTATTACATTCTATTATTCTGTTTTTCTTGGGTAAAATCTGAACACATAACCCTCAGTTAGCACTAACAACGATGTGAAAACTTTCACACAAAAAAAAGACTATGTGCTTTTGTTTATCCTAATGGTTTGAAAGAAAATCTTGATAAATCAACATAGTTCTGCATGTTTTTGCCTTTTCTTCCCAAGTTCTGTTGCCTTGATTAGATTAAAAAAAAAAAAAAAAAAAAAAAAAAAAAATTGGGAGCTGTCATTCTGTGCTCTTTTCAGGTCTTCTCTGTCTCTTTCTAAATTAGTTACAGCCTGCTTTTTGTAGCTTTATAGCCAGCCTGCCCTAATTTAATTACCATGACTTGTGTGGCTTAAAGATAAATAGTTTTATTCAGTCTGCCTACTTTTGTATAAGTTTTCCCATACACACATCTTTCTATATTTTGGCATGCAGAATTCTTGTCCTCTGTTCTTCAGCAGGTTAACACAAGGTTAGTTTTATACCATTGTCCATATTTTCACAAAAAAAGGCTTTTGATGCAGTTCTGCTCTGTTCCTGCTTTGCTATATCTCTGTGCTGTGAGCCTGCGGGCCTTTCTGGGACAGAAACAAACATGGGCTGGGTCTCAAAAGCATGGGATAGTAAATACATCATTATGCCCATGATGAGACAGAAATAGTCAACGCATCCAAGCTACATGCTAAAGTCTAAGTTTTTTTTCTTATTTGAAGAAAGAAGTTCAGAAATCAAGGCTTGAGATGCTGCACAGATAGGAAGATTTTAAGACCTATGGTGGTGCAGTTGGACTAATTACCACGCTATTCTTGTAAAAACACTTGACAAGTACAAACATCCCGGCCATCACAGGTTATAACTCTATTCATCTGGGTTTAAAGGTCAAATGAAAAGCAATAAAGATTCCAGGGGCCCTCATCAGTAATAATGAGCTTAATAAACTAAAAAAAAGAAAAAAAAACTTATACAACTCCAAACCACTAGTTCTGTATGTAGGTGTTTTGTTCAAAGGATGCTTTGAAATTATATGATAGGGTGGGATATGTGCTATGCTTGAAAACAAGAAATGAACTTCTAAAATAAGAGCTATGAACTTACTAGGCACGACTTTCTCATAGGTGCTATGGTAGTTTCCCTGCATCGGAAGGCTTCTGTCTTAAAACAAGCTGCCCAAGGATGGCACTTGAACAAAATGTCTGACAGCAAATGTATTTAAATAAAAACCAGCATGTGCTGAGCTATCCAGAACACACCAAAAAAATTGACACTCCTTTATAAAGATGATTCAGAAAAATGACACTGGCAAAAAAGAGATAAAGAAATGCATTTAAATGTTCTACAGATGAATCAAAAGTCATGTCATTAAACAAAGTTCCAGAGGATCTATGTAAACAGTACCTGAAGATGAACACAGCCCGTCTTTGTGCACATACCAAAAGCTAATATGCTATAGATAGATACAAAGCAAACCCAGTACTTCCATATGTTAACACAGACACCAAGAGAAGAGTTCGTTGACACTGCAGTGCTTGGAAAATGGAGAGGTAAATCTAATTAGTCACCACTAACTAGAAAACCCTATGGAAGAAATGAATGGTACAACAAACAAAGGAAGGTGCATTTGATTTCTGTTTAGGCTAAAATAACCCAACAGTGCAGGGATGGATCCGCTGGTAGCCTGCCTCAACTCTTCTTATAGCCTGTGACTGGCTTTAATAAGCAAAGACTTTGATTATTAGTGCCTGCTTTTGAAAAAACTCACTGAATACCTTATTCTTACCTAGGTCCTCCCTTCACAAACAGCACTGAAGTAGTGAAAAAGCTACTGCCCTGAAGTGCAGTGTTACATCCACACAGAAAACAAGCTCCTATGACTCTGGAAAGAGACTGCCCGAGGTCATTGAGGCAAACCCTCTCTGTTGTTTTTGTTGGGTTTTAAGGAAGAAAAAAAAACAAATCCTGCTGAGCAGATAAGGCGTTAAAGGCTTCACAGATAGGTGCAGATGCACAGGAGAGTTTATGGCAGACTATTAATCTTTCTTAGAAAGATAAAGTGTTGATGAAACTTTGATGAAATGTGAAGCTGCCATTTGGAAGGGGAAAAAAAAGGAGACTAGAATACTACTTCACATACAGCATTTTCATTGCCAAAGTACACCTATCACACTGAGAGTCTTTCCTCACTAAAAGAAAAATATTTGTTTTGATTTCTATTAATGGCCCACTTGAATCAAGCTGTTTGTAGCTGCCCACTCCCATATCCTCTCAAAAGGGATTTATCAGAGTGGGTCTCCCTTGAAAATCAAGTTTCTTTGCTTTTGTTGAGCTAGCACGTGTTGCTGGTAACATATCAGATTCAGTCAGAATGGTGTGTCTGCTCTATCATGGAAGATAAATAAAAGCACTTATGTCCACACTTACATATAAACAGCAATGAATAAGATGTCCTTTAGTTGGGTCACCTTTGAGGGCATTTATAGCCCTCTTAAGCAGTCATGGACCAAGTAAGAATCTCCACTTCCTGGTCTACTACTGGCTCAAAATTGCTGCAGCCACACAACACAGCTTACCAGTATGGTACAGACTCACTCTTTCAGGGGTGTATGCATGTTTTTAAGGAATATCTAAAATCATAAAGATTTCATAAAGATTGAAATAAACATGATGGCTCATTCAACCAAAATGCAATTGTACGCCTATGCCTGATTCAGATCGCATTTCTATCACTGTGTGCATCAGTGAAGTTTTTGTATTAACAGTCATGGAATCACAGCCTGAAACTGCACAATGTAACAAGTCCTTCATCTCTGTAGGACGCAGTCACTTGATATTTCTCTGGCCTATAAGGCCCATGGAATTTGATGGCACATACCCTGAACCTGATGAATAATGATCATATGCTCTAAATACTAAAAATAAAATATGAAAATAGACCCCTAATTTCTCTACATTTTACTTTAAACTGTGACATAAGCGGATATAAGACCTCTAGTAACATAACTTCATAGTGTGAAAATAACTTCAAGCTGTCCTAGGTTACAAATGCTTTACACAGAGATATGTCCCCTATACACAAAACCATGAAATTTATGCCAAGAACACTGACAAATCCTTCTATTACCCTGCTGGACACTTTAAAATACAGAAAGCAAGCAACCAGATTACACAACTACAAAATCCTCCTGAGAAGAATGAATTATGATGTTTTTTCCTCTCTCTCTAAAGGGAGAAAGACTGACTAGGAAAACTTGAGAGATAATAAATATTAAAAAACAAAACCAAGCTGATTTTGGTTTTGATAAGATGATAAGTTTCTGTTACACTCTTGTAATTATTGTATTTCTTTATAATCTCACATATTAACATTCAGATGGATGTTAGTATCATTGTACAAGGTCTGTCTCCTTATAAATACATAATGTCTTGCCTATGAACACTAAATATATTTCGTAGTTTAAATATAATTCTGTTAAGGCTTGTTGCTATTTTTAATTCAAATGTAGATACGTAATTTAGAAGCATAATTTTGTGTTTTATCTTGATACTTCCAGAAGACCCTCCAGCCCTGTTTAAAAAAGGTATCTATTCAGGTTTAAAGTAGTCTATTGGAAGTCATTAGCGAAGGAAATTGTTACCACTAATTCTGACCTACCACAGGTTTTAAAAGAAAGAATGACCTATGGAACTTTAAAGAAAACACAACAAATGTGTTTTATGAATCTATGTGCAATATTTTGGTTACAATGAAATAAAATGCTAATATGTGCCAGACACCCTGAAGTTGCTCTCCTGTGACTAATTCTTCTGCAATAGTTTTTAAATTAATCTCCTAGTGCTTGGCCTCTTCCCACCCTTGTTATTAAATTAACAAAAGCAGTGTATACCATCCCCACTAAAAGCAAAGGCATAAACCAGAAACTCTTTCAAGCATTTCCTTTACCCTTTTAGACAGCTTTACCAAAAAAATCACATTAATGTTATATTAAACAAAATTCCACACATAAAATTTTATTTCAATAAATGAAATAGTTTATTTCTGAATGTGATAGTCAAATTCCTTGTTTGGGCACTATTGGTCTACTTATCTGAAGGGAATATTCCCAAGCAATATATATGAAACTAATCTGAATAGTTGCTAAATTCCCAGGAAGATGATCTGCTTTATAACAGAAGATTACAACATTCCTCTAGGGACAAAAAAAAAAAACCCAAAAGCAGAATCCTTCATGTGACCATCTCAAGAAATACTGCAAGACTCAGCAAAATCATGATCAATGTATTTTTATAAAGTGTTCAAAACTTCAGAGCCTGAGGCTGTATTTCTCACATAAAGAGATTCACCTACAGGAACTCAGAGAAACCTGATGAGTTGTTGTCATGGGTTCAGCAGCAGCAGTCATTTTTCTCCTTCTTGGTAGCTGGTGCAGCGCTGTGTTTTTGACTTTTTGCCTGGGAACAGTGCTGATAACACCATTGTTTTCAGTTACTACTTAGAACGTTTTGGTCTGGCCAAGGACTTTCTGAGCCTCATGCTCTGCCAGGGAGGAGGGGGAGCCGGGAGGAAGCAGAGAC
>JANRGW010041925.1:0-21490 GCA_024733675.1 Psilopsiagon aymara | reverse complement strand
CTGTTGTATTCTCTTCTCTTGTATTTCTCTTGTCATTATTATTATTGGTGGTAGCAGTAGTGGTTTGTGTTATACCTCAGTTACTAAACTGCTCTTATCTCAACCTCTGGGAGATGCAGTCTTTCGATTCTCCTTCCCAACCCTTCGGGAGCTGGGGAGAAAAAAGGGGGGATTGAGTGAGCAAACTGCATGGCTGAGGGGCTTAAACCATGACAGTGGTTCAG
Source organism: Psilopsiagon aymara (assembly GCA_024733675.1). Lineage (NCBI taxonomy): Eukaryota > Metazoa > Chordata > Aves > Psittaciformes > Psittacidae > Psilopsiagon > Psilopsiagon aymara. Next base: position 21,266 of record JANRGW010041925.1, on the reverse strand, counting down.
CCAGACTTTCCCACCATCCTTTTTGATATTTAATGATCTTTGTTTGGAACTTTTTTCTGACTGAACTGGTGTATCATTTCAGAATGCCAACTCATGAACACAAGCAGACCAGTTTGCAAGCTGAGGCAGCAGCTGTCCTTGCCTTTAGTCCTTCCTGTATGCCTCTTCCTCTGAGGAAGGAAAGGTAAGACAGATAAGCAGCTCCTGAATGGCTTAAGCTCAGTTTCCTATAGTAACTTACACCTACAGTTCTGATAATAAAATAAAATGAAATTCTGTATGGTAAAGAAGGCACCAGTGGTGGGTAACGACAGCAGAAGCAAGGACACAGAAAACAGGATAGGGAGGATAAGTGGAGCATGCAAATCTATGATGAAAGAGTGGTATGAGACTAACTGGCCTCCTTGAGAAGTTCTGCTGACAATGGCAAGATGTTTTTGGCAACCATGACTGATGACTTCTACTCTTCTTTCTAGGAAGGTGTAAATCTACTTCTTCTATCTGTCCAGCTGATTTAGACATTAGTTCTACAAAAGGCTACCTCTTCCAGTATGAAAGTGCAATCAATGGTCCTTGATCTTATTTTATGTCTACAGATATTTTCATGTTACCAAAAGTAATGTAAGAGGAGCAACCACAGATAAACTTTAGAAAAGGTCATTTCTTATCTACATATCTGGTTTTGTTACATCCTTCGCAAAAAGCATGCCAGAGTGAAAGATACCAAGAGAAAACAAAAAGTACAGATAAATTCACTGATCCCTATGTACATCAAACACTGACTGCATTTGGCAGAAGTGCACATCTGATCATTACTGCACCCAGATTCAAGAAAAAAAAAAGGGCAGAATATGGCATTGATTCCACTCTGCTCTGTTCTCTGATCATGCACAGAAACCAGCTGATATTTTGAGGTCCTGAGGTTATAACATGTGGCTCTTCTAAAGAATAGACTGCAACTTTGAGGGGTTTGGTTTGGTTCATTTTTTGACTGAAATCTGACATGCATTACATGTGAACATTTGGAAATCATATTGTTCATTATGCATTACATGTAATTGCTTTAACTTTTATGTTATGCAGTCATTAAATTGACTTTCAAAATAATAGAGTACTTAACAAAACCCTTAGCAACATGTGATCCAATAAAGATGAATGAGCATTGTGTCTTAACTTCACAAACACTGTTTAGTGTAGATGCATACATTGACTTTGTAAATTAGTGGCAATGCTTGCAAATGGAAGGGGCATATAGGAAGCAGGCCACATCCTGATCTATGAACAGATATACACGATTAAGTATCAATTATTTCTGGCACAGATTTATTTCAGTTAAGATTTTCGGAACACCAGGGAGAGATCTAATATGTGAAACAGTAGGCCCCAGTCAGTCAGACTGTGACAGATAAGAACCTTTCCTTAATTTGTGCTGTTGAGTTTATATGTGGTCTGTTTCTTCAGCGACTGCATGTTCCCCTCTGACTTAAATCCAATTTTTATCAGCTGGGATTCTGGCATTCTTTCCAGGTACAGCAAAGAAATACTCCATTTAGAAAGAATGAAGTATGATATGTGGGTCTTGCTTCCATCTTATGAGAAAGAATGCTTTTGTAGTTCTACTCCTCAAAAAATTTGTGAACAAGGAAACAAACTAATTTATCATGCACACAAGCGTACCCTCTCAAAGCACCACAGGGGAACTCAGCTACGTAACATCCATTAACATCTGTAACAGGAGCAAGATTGAAGTATGCTGCTTTGGAAATTTGCCTTGCCATAGCTGTGTGAAGTTATCCTGAAAAGAATCCTTTAAAAATAGACAACAAAAGTTAAGAAAATCTCTTACATCATGAGCATCTTGCATTGTTTTTGGTATCTATGCATTACTACATTTTCACAGATAAAAAAAGTAAAGTTTTCCTAAGACAACATCCCTAAGCTACATAAAGACCTGTGGAGTACATTGGACTGCTGACATGGCAAATTCACTCCATACATCACTTAGCTCATGCTCCAGACAGACAAGAAAGGCTAGACTAATATGAGATACCACATCAGCAAAAGCAGCACCTCACACTCTCCTTTAAAAATTTTGCAACAAAACCCTGAATTTTCTTTTACACCCATAGAAAAAGTGAAAGATTCCCATGTTTCTTTCCCTCTGATTGTGGCTCTGTCTAGAAGTGCAAAAGCTGCATTTTACATTATAGGAGTGGAAGGAGAAGGAAGAAAGGGGAGTAACACCACCCATCTTCCAAGAGCTGTAGAGGAAGGATGGTGCCTGGGAGCAGCTAGGAGTGAAAAGCAGCTCCTTTTCCCTGGGACAAGAGCTCGGAGGGGCTGCTCTTAGCTTCCACTCCTCCTCCAGTTTGGGAAGGACACTAGCTTTTGCCATCCTTAAGGATTTGGTGGTGGGAGAGCAGGTGGCTGCCAAATATCAGTGGTCATAGGTGAACTCTGCGTTCAGGATTACCAGATAGGTTATTAGACAGGCAGGAATGTAGCATGGTGAGCCCAGAGGCTGAGGAAAAGGCCCTTCTAGTTAAGCAGTTGTTACTAACCAAGGGTTTTGCTTCTGCAGCCTGCAGGATTGCTCATTACTTACAACCACAGATCTGCTACTGAACCATATATGCAGTTTCTAGCACATAAAGCAGAATCATAGAATTATTTAAGGTGGAAAGTGCTGCTGGACATCATTTAGTTAACTCCTTGCTTACAGCAAAGTCAACTTCAAAGTTAAATCAGGTTGGCCAGAGACTGTCAAGTTCTGATTATCTCCAGGGACAGAAATTACAGTGCCCCCCTGGGCAGACCCTTCTTTTGCTGATCCATCCTCATTGTGAGCATCTGAGAGGTAGGGATGATGAAGACCTTAACTCTTACAGAAAGAAGATGCTGCTGAGCAGCAGACAGGCCAGCTGCTGAGACAACCTGTTCCATGGAAAGGGCAGTATTTCAAAGGGCACAGCTCTGAGGGAACTCAACACCATCCCTTTCCAACTACGGTCAGTAGGGCCTGAGACAGAAAGATTCAGAATCACTCAGAACAGACATGAGTGAGGACTCCTTAATCCCGTTTTACATGCTTTTGTGGGTGTACAATGAAGTATTGCCGCAGTGATGTTTCCTATCAGTAGATTCAAGTGACCTCATCAGGTGTGTTTGCAGAAGCCTGTCCCTTCACCTTTTCTACTTGGTTTCTCCACAACGCAAGCCACGTGTGCAGGGTGGCTGGAAGACAGTCCTCTGGGCACTATAGCGATTATTGGCTTCAGAGATGGAAGCAACCTCAGTGATCTGGTATAGGAAATACTGAACCAAATGTTCCAGGAAGCAAGAATCAAAAAACCCAAACACACCTCTCCTGGGTTCAGCAGTAGCAGTCATTTTTCTCTTTCTTGTTAGCTTCTGCAGGGCTGTGTTTTTGTCTTTCGGCTTGGGAACAGCGCTGCTAACACCAGTGTTTTTAGCTGCTGCTTAGAATGTTTACTCTGACCAAGGACTTTCTGAGTCTTATACTCTGTCAGGGAGGAGGGGAAGCCGGGAGGAAGCAGAGACAGGACACCTGACCCAAACTGACCAAAGAGGTATTCCATACCACAGCACACCATGCCCAGTATATAAACTGGGGGCAGTTACCCAGAAGAGTGAGTTCACTGTTGGGTCAGGCTGGGTACTGGTTGGCGGGTGGTGAGCAGCTCTATCCTCTTCCCTCGTTATTTCCCTTATCATTATTGGTGGTAGCAGCAGTGGTTTGTGTTATGCCTCAGTTACTGGAATGTTCTTATTTCAACCCGTGGGAGTGGGGGCAGGAAAGGGGGGGGTGAGCTAATGACATCATGGCATATTTATGGCTGGGCTTAAACCACGGCAACACCCCACAGCCAACCACCCAGTTCTTTCTGGTAACGATTTATTTTGAAGGCCTAAGTGGAAGAGAGGTTTTTTTTCTTTCCTTCTTCTTAACTTCATTAATTTGTATGTATCTTGGAAGCTGCAGTCAAACTTCACACAAAAATCATTTTTTTGTGTGTGAAGAGAACAAAATGAGGTTCTTGCTTCTGGATAGAAAACAAGTAAAACTTGGATTCAAATTCTTCCTTTATTCCTGTGACCTGGGCAACTACTGCTGCCTTTTAAAATATGCTTACTTCTCCTGTCTCTGGTGATTGTTATTAATACTTTAAGGAAAGTGGTGATAAAGATCAATCCCCTACCCAGAAAAGAAACAATAGCTGCTTCTTTTATGTCTTCTATAGTAAGTGACCAGCTGCAGTTTCAAATGATCCTCAGATGTTTACTATTACTTGTGCTCAAAAGCAGCTATGTTTTCTCTAGAGCAGCTGCGCCATGTTGGATATTTCTGGTTATCCTGCAGACTTCAACCTCTTGTCCTCTGAAGAAAAAGTAAAGGTCAAACAGAAACTTGCGTGGCACAGAAGTCCCCAGTGAAAAATAAACCGAGGATGGTCTCTTACCAACTTAAGCTATGACTCTTCACGCTCAACCAAATAATCAAGGAATTTCTACAGAGATGGGTATGTGACCATTACAAGCTTTTCACCTTATTACAGAAAGATTTAAAGAATAATCGCTGAGGTCTCTCACAAAAACCATGTTATTTTTCTGGTTCTTTCCAGCAGTCTTTAGTCTTCATCAGAGTTCAGACTTCTCCTTCATTCCCTCCTGTCTAGCATCCTTTCTTCATGTGGTCACAAATTTCTGCCACTTTGGCAGTAACTGTGATACACATTCACTGCGGGGCCAAGCACAACTTCCTGTAGTCAGGCCTATTTTCTCTTTCTGAGCTGAGGAGATAGAGACAGGGCTGACTTGTTAGAGAGCAGCTGCGCACCAGAGGCAGAAAGGCATTTTCTTTAATGTGGGAATTGATCACAATATTTGCCTAATCTCAGGCCTGTGAATTATCATGTCAGACAATGCCAGCAAGTCACTGATAACAGCTGAGTAGCTCACACAAACTCTAGTGGACTTTTTCAAAGCTTACAGACTGCCTCCAGAATCTCTATCACTTTTATTGAATTTAAAATCCATCTTATGCAGCTATGAAGATAACATGGATGGAAGTATAGAGGGATCAGTACTGTTCAAACAGATATCAGGATCAGTGTGGCATAATGAGGAATTCTTATCAGGCAGTATCTAATATATATCTGCAATCAGGAGGCACCTGTTGTCTGTTCTGTCATTCTTGGTCTGGCCTCTGAAGGCACTGTGACCTGGCTAAGTTCACTCTTTTCCATGTCTCCAAGCTCCAGGAAAATGGAGCAGATCAGACATTCAACTTTTCTTTAGAAATGAAGGATGCACAAAAAAAAAAAAACCCAAAACCACACAAAAACCAGACAAGTAATCTCAGGAAATTACAGGACAAACAACTTAATCTGATTTAATGGGAAAATGCCTGGAAAAATTATTAGTCAATATTCAGGCAACTACAGCACTTGTAAGCAGAAAACAGTTACCAAAACTAATTGATACTCGAGCACACTTTCCTTCATTTACATCTAGCCTGGTGAAGAGTGGGAGGATTACTGTGTACATTTGCATGGCATATCAAAGCTTTTGATACAGTCTAATATAAAGACCCAAAAGCAAACTGGGAGAGATACTCAAGATTAAACAGATGCACAGTTGTTTGAGGAGAGACAGGCTAGGAAACTACTTGCAGTAGTTGACTTACACACAAAGGGATATCAAACAGGACATTCTGGTTTGTGTACATAAGACAGTATATTACAACATTAGCAAACAGCAATTGCAATTTTAACAGTAATGAACAAGGTCACAAAAATGGCTTCCAAAGCACTTAATTTTCTAGAAACAGTTAACATTACAAAATGGATTCTTTGGTTGAATTTAAAATACTGCCTTTACTGCCCTATATTATTTTTTCTGATCAGAAGATTGTTTCTTAGAACAAACATGAAAAAACATAAATCAAACTTCCAAGTTTTACAGTCTACCACGTCAGTTAGTCCTGCAGACAGTAAAAGTTAGCTCCATTAAGGAAAATCCCATGTGTTATTGGCAAGTCAGGTAATCAGGAACTATAGTAAGGGGGCTTGACTGCAACATTCTGCTTCTTACATATAGAATATTCTCTAATGCCCTAGAGAACAACTGCAGCGAGATATTCTATTCTTACACCCCTGAAAAATGCATTTTTTTAGAGATTAAGTAGTGCTTATATATTACACAAAGAGAAAGTAAGTTGGTTACTAAACTTGACCCTTACGAGTTTAAGGATTTGGACATCTAGAAACAATACCAACACAAATTTCACTTGGTCTTATCGCTAAAGAAAACTGGCCAGCTCATGCTGCCATTGTGAAGAACTACAGTGACTGCAGAGCCTTTGAGCAAACGACTCATTTCATGGCTGGGCTACCGTGCCCTTGGAAATGTTGACTTCCCTGCTCATTCTCAGAAATGATAGTGAGCAGATAGACAAATAAATGCTTTTTCAAATATTTTTATTGTTTTCTTTTTAAAGGCTGTTACATTATAGCAGATTACTCCACCAAGCCAGCAAGGATATTACTATAAAATTGACAGCTAACACCCAGAGTAAACACAGGAATCAAAATTTATATTTTTTCCTTGAAAGTGTTGGTAATATATTATTAATCTTAGATATACTATTTTTATATGTATATATAAATATAAACAACCTATAACTATACCTAATGCCATACATCTAGTATACTATATGCAGTACAAATCTATTATGAAAACAAAACTCTCTCATTCTTTCATCCCTCCACCACTGACTTCTCAAAAATGCCAAGCAATGAGTATAGTCCACCTAAACTTGTAAACATGACAGGGACTAACAGAAAAATTGAAGAAAGAAAAAAAAAACCCACCCAAACCAAAACTCTTTACTTACTGCATACCTTATATTTCCCATATGCGTCCAAGGAAAGTCACTGTGGAAAAGTCAGCTTCAAGAAATTCAGTAGTGGCTACGTTCCAGTAATAGGATATTAAACAGTTTGAGTACTTGAGCTTCACACATGTGGCTTCCCATTGAAAGCAACATCAAAACCAAATAGTACTTGTTAGCAATTAATGAAAATATATTAAAAATAAGGATGGAGAAAGGAAAAATGTCCTTTAAGTTAGACAACATTTATAACAATAATAGGTAATGTAACAGGCAAGAAACAGGAATGTGTGCTGTTAGGCTCAGAACACAAACATAGCAAGATTCAAAATAATAAGAATATCTTTCATTCTACTCCTCTTTCCCTTCCACCTGCTCTAGTTAGTCCCTGATGTTGTGAAGGCTTACCTTTACTAATGCTTAGCCCCACTGAAAGCAATTAATGCTGATAAAACCAAGCACAATCCAAGAGCTTCAAACAAATTGTTATTTAAAGAATCTAACAATTTTGTTGTTATTATAGCTAGATAAATAAAACCAGAAGATCATGTGATGCAAGGCATTAAAATTTCTTACCTTCTCAGTACACACTACTCCTTTCCATCACTTCTTGTGAGGAACACTGCCCAAAGGCTGCATGAATAGCAGAGATGAAAAAAGAAATACCCCAAATCATGTTAGGGCTCAAAATCAATCTCTTATACCTGATATGGTGTAAAAGCACCTGATCATAATTTCAGGGCAATTATTCTGACTGAGCATTCAACTGAGCTGGCCTTCTCCTTTTAAGTAAAGTGAGGATGCTAGTTTGACTTGATTGGATTAGATCGTATGGAAATTTTACATATATTGTTCAAGTATTTCTTTCATGCCAAATAGGCAGGCCTAAAATTGACTTCTCTGTCATGTGTGATGGCTAAAATGAACCAAGTTGTTAAGTCTGTAGGATCATACCCAAAATACTATCTGAAAGGTATTTTGAAGAGACTCCATAATGTTGTTGTGAGGCTTCCAATGTCTTTATTGTGTTAAAGGAAAGCTGGAAGCTGAATTTGACTGTTCTTTAGTAGAAATTTTGTCAGAAGGACTTACAGAGTTACCTTACAGTCGAACTGCTGTTGCTGCACACACCACAGCTTCCACCTGGTAGCCAGTTTTGGACAGCCTTGTGTTCTCTCCTCCCTACTGCATCAGTGTTGTCATCTAGACAATACAGCTTAGTTTTGGTATTTGCCTAAAGGGCTTTGAAATTTTAGTATTACAAGCGCATCCAAGGAACATATTCTGCAGTGTATGAAATAATTTGACCTCATTATCTTTGCTGATACTGAGAAGGTATTAGGAAGGCCCTTGCATCCAAGAATGTATTCCCAATGGGAGCAGGTAAATTTGAATCAGACTGTCTTAACACAGCATAGTTCTTCCAATCAGTAGCCTGGCTCAACATAAAGCTATTCTTTATTCTACTGCTAAAATGTTACGCAGGCAAGCATTTAATTATGAACAGAACAGTACATAGTTCATTTGTGAAACATTTTCATCTGTTAGCATGTAAATGTTAATAATACTGGATTACTATTGACTACACTTTTCTTCAAACTGAACTGTGAATTTATTTAATTATTTCTGACTATATACATTTTACTTTGATATCAAAATCATGTTACCTACCGATATATCTCACCCAGCTCGTCAAAAGCAGCTGGGAAGGCTCTGAAATACATACATCACAGACAGCAGTCCTCTGACATGAAGAGGTCAATTTCCCTGCTGAGAAAGCTGAAAAAACAATAAAGTACATCATTGATTCTCTATTTGCTGAAAAGAGGTACATTTGTAAGTCTAAGAATTAAATTCAAATTGGAATCTCTCTTCCATAGCCCTGAAATGGAATTGTGAGGGGACAATAAAATATCCATCTTAAAACTATGCTGACAATTTGGTATTGTGGCTTGCTGAGAAAAAACAGTAAAAAAACTGGAAAGCAATTTCATTAGTAACTTCCACACTGTTTCTCCTACTTATTATTTACTTTATTTCAAGGGGTTTTTTTCCCCATTCCCAAGTCTTTCACTTTTCTCCTTTAGCACTTTAAAAGAAATAATTCATATACAAATTTACATTTCTCTCCCCTTTTTTGCCTGTTTCATTTCTCTTCCACTTTAGCTCTGTGGAAATCGATTTTCAAAATTAGCTAGATGGCTATGGAGGAGAAAAAATGTGATCAGAGAAAAAATATATATAATAATAGCAAAAAATATTTTTTTCATCTTTAAGAATTGAAGAAATAGCCTTATTATGTTAAAATCAATTTCATTGACAGGGCTTTAAAAACATTCTATTGTCTATTTAAAATTGTCTATCGTCAAATTATCAAGACTTTGCTTCAAAATACCAATTGGCTCAATTATAGATAATTGTGGGACTACCTGGTTAATTGCAACATCAACGATTTCCCTCATCCTCACTAGATAGGTTGTCCTAGAAGGAAGAACGACTTAGTTTACACACCTGTGTAGGCCACCCCGTGAGGGCATCAAGGGAAGCATATCAGAAACTAGCTTCCACTCAAACACCTTCTGAGGATTCAATGGTTAGTAAAAGCTACAAGGCAGGAGTCAACAGTCTCTTCCTGCCTTCAGAATATGTTATACCTCATGGCTCTTCATAGGAATTAAGATACAAGGTCTTCATTTATCCTTCAACCAGATAAGGCAAGAACACATCTTTAACTGGCTGTGACAGGAATAGGACTTAATCATACACATATAAATAAAAATGGATTTAAGGGCTTCCCAGAATAAGACCAGGTTCTGACAAAACATCCTTCTGTTTGTCTAGCCTGTCAGCAGGAAAGGTGATCACAACTCTTAAGATATTATTAAAGCTGCTGAGAGTGTGGGGCTTTAAAAACTTTTTTCGTGTCCAGAGTTATTGAGGTGTCTTTTTTAGGTATTATTTTTGTACAAATTAGTTTCTGTTTTCCATCTGAATTTTCAATGAGACTGCAGCTGCAGTGTGACCTCAACCTTTTTGTATTTTTCTTTTCTTTTCTTTTTTTTTTTTTTATTACTTAGCACAGATTTTAAGATAGGAAATAGTAACAAGCTTATTAGGCTTGAAGACAATCCCTAGTGGTACACACTTTAAGTGAGCTATAGCTGTTAATATGTCAGTGATATAATTCCCCACAAGTGAAAGTTAGCCAGAGAGCATACTTAACTCAAAGCAAGATAATGGTTAAGGCAAATATCCGGGGATCAGTAAAATCTACTCTTTCTAAAACTAATCTTCTTTATGAAAGAAGGCTATGAGAATTATATACCTGGTAAGTTGCAAAGAACATTGTATTATAGCTAGTTAAAATGGACCGAACTCTTTCCTCATGCAAACTTCTGAAGTCAATGGAATTATAAAAGTAGGGGGTTTGGCTTGCAGCATCTGATGGGTGACTGGTGTAACAGATCCTAACTTAGGGACACTTCATGCAGCATTAATGTAGGATATAATGTTCTAATAGGTAACAAAACAGCCTTAGGAAGCTTTACTGTAAAAATACCTGATTCCACACAACTATCCCTTATAATATAAACTGGATTTTAAAGACAGATATTTTTCTTCTGTGGTGAGAACAGCGTAAGTGCTATCAGATAATACTGAGATTACACAGATCCTGACTGGTATCGATACACACATATATATATATATATATATACACATGGTTCGTATGTTACTGCAGTGCCTTGTCACATCCCCCAGGAATGAAGGCTTTGCTCAGTGAAAGGCTGCGGATGAAATGAGCATAACCTACAGCAACAACGACAGAGCCTGTACATTAATCAAGTGCAGTCAGACAGGACAGGTAGCTTGGCAAACAGAAAAATGTGGAGATGGGCAAGAAAACTGCAAAATAAGTAAGGTTTAACAGAAACCAGAAAAGTAAAAAGCTCTGCTTCTCTTATATGATTCACGATATGTTTGCAAGTGAAAATGCTTTCTACCAATAGAAATAAAGATCTTCACTGACAGTGTTTCACATAAAACCAAACAATTATCAGTTATTTAAGCTAGAAATAAAATGACGGCATGCAGCACTTTGCAGAAGCTCCACTGTAACACTTCTGGCTTACTGAGCACTTTGAAAAAGAAACTGAACATTTCAGCAGAATTTAACCCAGCTCAAGAGTCCTTGAAATTGACTTTTTTTCACCACCCATAGATTATCTACTCTCATGACCCCTCCACCTTTTCTGCACTCTCTGCTTATATTATTATTCATAATTTGTCAGCAGTCAAGAAATTCCTCTGGGTTTCAGTGATGAAGTGCTTCATTTGGACTAATTGTTTCATTTACTTTAAAAGAACAAAGAAATAAAGCACATTTATTCTTTTGAGACCACTTTTGGATATCTGTTTCCAGTCATTATGATTTTTTGGAACTGAAAATTGAAGTTAATTGAATAATTTTCAAAAATATTCGAAGTCAAAGCAGGTTTCATTCTTAACTTCAGTGAAACTGCACCTGCAATTTCAGTTGAATTTGGTGCTCAGTTTCTTTTGTTTCTTCTCTTCTTGGTGCAGATAATGGGCCCTCTCCCATCCTGGGTGAAGGAAAACATAGGTTAAACTGGCTTAAAAAGTTAAAAAAAAACCAAACAAACAAAAAATAAACTCAAATTTAAAAGAAGAGTTTGACACAGGCTATAGACAAAAAATGCCCAGGCTAATAGAAGAGTAGGTATTTTTAGGTGTTCATTCTCAAATCATGTTTCAGGGACCTTTGTGTCAGACTGGTCAATCATCTCTTAACTGGTCTGCTCGAAAACATTAAAACGTATGTTCACCTCACACAGTGCACTATGGGTTGTAGGAACATGGTTCAGATTGAGCATGCTCTGTTTGTCCAAAATAAGAAAATAAAAAAGAAAATCAGTATCTCAGTGTGTGCTTTTTCTTTCGCTGTACCTGGACTGGTATCCATTTAAATTGCTCCTTATTCTCCCATTCCAGTGCTTTTGTAGCTAACAGATTAAAACTCTACTACCAAGAGAATGCAATGTACTTTTTTATAATCAACTTTTATGGCATTACTTCCTTATATCTGTACTCAAGAAGAATGAGAACAGCCATTTGAACTCAATCATCTGCATGTTTCTGCAGACTCTAGAGCTGTTAAAGGAATACAAAATAAACCCTCTATGTCATACTTAACCTGAACCTCTTGCCTCACTGACCACAAACCATGTGTGATCCTAATTCTGTGATATATTACAGGCTTTTGTGTAGGACTGAAATGAGTTCATTTGGTGCTATAGCTGATTAACCCGGAGACAAATAGAATAAATAAAGGAGAAAAAGACTCAATTATCATAGTTCACAATTCAGGCATGTACCCTGATACCATATCCAGATGAAACGTCATGGTTTTATTTATTATTGTCCTTTATAGGCAATCCAACTAATGCTATTGAATGAAGTATACTCTACTTACCCACTGTGTCAAGTCTACCAAAAAAAAACCTATAACACAACAATTCCCATTATTTTGATGTACCACACTAGCACGTTCTCTAGTACATTGTATCATCAGATGATGGGTGCAGTGGAATCTGTGGCAGCTGTTAAATCAGTATTTATTTCACTGATGCAAGACACCAAATTGAGAGCGATTGACTCTAGTTTCTTGGGCTTTCTCCCAGCCATAAAATGTGACATACTGTGCCTACTCAAGTATTTCTAGCTGGAAGAGTGACAGTTTTAGGGGGAAAATGTGTCATTGCAATCAACTATATTGAGCGATAAAAGGTAATGGTGCCTGCATACAGCATATTTAAACCAATATTCTTTTAGTTGGAGCAACTTAAAGAGTATTTCTGCTTTCAATGGTCTTTGTTATTTTTTTTGGGAGATTTCTTTCAAGAACATTATAAAGTCAAAATAAACTTACATATTATTCCACAGCTACATCAGAAAAAGCAGCTCAGTAGTTTGGAGATGCAGATAGTAATATCCACAGTTACATAAGTCGCTGTGTACTCTGAAATTCAGCTGCAAGGTTTTCAGGAACCTGGCCACATTTCCCCCTTTTTAGTATTTATCAGTTTCAAGATTTCTTACTTGTTGTCTGTCAAACTAATATTTAAAAACAGAGAACAGGAATTTTAAATGGAATTGCACTGAGAATTTGTCACACTAAATCATAGATTTTTAATTTGCCATTTTCCTTTCTATATACTAGAAAATAAATAGCGTACCTGCATTTTGCTATGTACTTGGGCATAGTTGTACAAATGTTGCTTCTCCTCATCTTGAAACCAGAGAGATTGTAGTTTTTGACTTAATACCTGAACAAACCCAAGGAAAAGCTCTCATACAAGAAGTTCTATTTCTCCCTGAGAATTCAGTAAACCCATCTTTCATAAACCACTCAGGCTGTATGAAGAGTTGAGTTCCACATCTACCGTAAGGAGCAAAGAGGATTTTGACACCCTAAGATAAATGGAGTGGAGCTGTCCTGGCTCTCTCTGGTAACCACAGGAAGATCTGAGATAATTTGCTTCAGTTAGACACCCAGCCCTCGGCCAAAAGCAAGTGAGTTGAATCCCACAAAAGAGCAGCCCTTCCTCACTTCTGTGATAGCTGGAAACTTCCAAATGTAGTGATATTATTGCAGGAATATAAGTATATAGGAACCTAACAGTTACATTTGAATGTTAAGTCTGATTTCAAATTTATTGTTAATACTGAATTAAAATATTTATTAATTCTCAACTTTAAAATTAAAGAAGTAGCTTACATGGGTTAAGAAACAAATAGTTGATTCTACTGATGGCAGAACCACAAAGAACTTCCAGTACTCAATTATAGAATTGTCTCTCCAGCAGCAGCCTAGCACCCTCCTTGATTCTGGGCCTGCTGGCCAGTCTGAAGAGTTCTACACAGGGCAGAAGAGGAAAGTTATTGAGTACATAAATCTTCTTCTTCTCCCAGGATATGTCCCATATAGTCTATTTAATGCAAAGAGAGTTCAGCTTAAATGCAAAGAGAGTTCAGGACATTACAGCTTTTGTGCAACTTTTACTCCAAATCAGTATGTTTCGTTTCTTTTACAATTTCAGAATCTATTCCTGCTTCTTTAGCTTCTGTCCTTCTAGGCAAATAAGTAGCTCTCCTTCACTACAGTTTGTCATTGTTTTTATTTTCCTTCTTTTTTGTCTTTTGTACTGCCTCCATGTTGGTGTCCTTTGATTTGATTCACACTGTAGCTTCCTTCCCAGAATATTTGCAATGCTTTAATCATTCTCGTCTCCCCTTGTTATTCAGCTCCTCAGCTGGAAAAGATATATTAATATCAGAAGCTTTCCATTCTAGTTAAGAGTAACTTTTCCCTTGGAGACATCGTCTGTCCTATTCAGTTTTACATTTTTCCCTGCTATTAACATCAAATTGACAATGAATGTTGGCTACTTATGGAAATCTGGGACATTATTCTCACCATAAAACATTTACTGGAGTAAACTACACCCAGCAGGCAAAATGATGTATAGAAGTGGAACAGTATAAAAACTATCAGCAGTGCACAGGCTTATTTTATGCAGATGTACAGTTTGCATATTATGGGACTCAACAGCACTCAAGTTTCTAATAACTTCTTTTTTTGCTTGACCGGTTTTCTTTCATTACTTATATGCCACTGCAGAATTCAAAGCTGTTATTGCAAACTTATACATTACAGAAAGAGCAGAGCCTGGTATGCATAGCTTTTTAATAAGGTTTTCATCAGCTGCTTTTACTGACATTTTTTCATTTCTGTTATGCCCTGCTTTTAATGCCCCAGTCTTCATTTGATACTGTAAAACAATACGGGTGGAATATTGCCAAAAAATGTGTTCATCCCTGAATATAAAAATCATCACAAAATGCACTTGAAGCATGAAGGCTCTGTAGACAATTTCCATTCCTGTTTTCAACCTATTCATCTAGACTGGAAAAGTTATCCTCTTTTCTGGTATCAGATTAACCCATTAAAAAAATATTCTCAAAGCTTAGATTCATAACTGAAAATAATCGATATTAAGTCTACATTCGAAAGTAAGCTGCATATTTGTGCAAAGAATTTTGTGAAACATTACAAGATCTGCGCTTGAGAAACTGTACACCACAAACTGATGTTCAAAACTCACTCCATCTCAAAGGATATAAGACAAAGTGTCCACACTGAGGAGTGATTGTAATGTTCTAAATTTTAATTATTTGAGGTAACAGAGTCAGGGGGAAAAAAAAAGCAGCTCTCTACTCTACCACAGATGTCAACAAAGTGAGCATCTGATGACTATCAGTTCAAGTCCATGAGGACCGGAGGCAGGTTTATTCTAGCTCTGGCACACAGCTCTGACTTATCCAAAGAAGTGTATTTTAGGTGTGGCTACATTTACTAAAGAGTAAATGGATCTGTATCCAAAATCAAATTACTTGTCACAATCTAAACATTTAAAGAAAAATTTAAAAACCCTGCTAATTTTCTTAATTCACATGCCAATAATAACCGTGATATAATCAGTGGGATGCATCTAATACCCTGTCAGCGAGCCCCAGCAGAAAAGAGGTGGAAAGAAGTTCTAGTATGTTTTCTTCCAGATGTTTTCTTCTCTGGTGTGGGGTATAACTTGCATTCCCTCTTCAACATGAGATGATTTATTGCATGGAAGGAAGAGAGTGAAGCTTCACACTCTTTGGTCAAAGGAGGTGAAAAGTAAGCCTGCAGTGCAATTGCATCAGTAGGCAAATACACTTCTCACTTCAGTGGGTTTCTATCAATGATCATTCTTATTAAATTTCTCTTTTCCTTAGGTCACAGCTTAGCTCTGTGCATGCATGAGGCTGGCTTTGTTTCACTTATGCTCTACCTCCAGCAATTATAATAGATGAGGGATTCAGATTCATGACCCCTCTACTTGCAATTGAATTAAGCTAGAATATTCTGGGAAAATTTGGTTTATTTTTTCCATCCCCATAAATATCAGCAGGCACCATGAAATCTGATGTGCATTATTAGCTCAGCTCTGATACCCACCATTGATGCACTGTTCGCAGCCAGAAGAGGGTTACGTTGAAGTGTTTTGGGCAGCTTTACAGATTGCAAATGTCAGCGCCAGCACCCCTCAAAACAATCTCAAAACTTGACTGTTGATACAATAAATCCAAAGAGCATGTGTCCAACAACAGCACAGAACAAAGAGAAGCTGTGAAGGTGGGGGACAAGCTGAGACTTAAAAAAAAAAGGGGGGGGGGCAAAAAATTTTGGAGTTGATTTTCACTGTTATGCATATTGCCTATTTTTTTGGTCAAGAGCTCTTAATACATAGATCATGATGGATGCTTAGTCTCATATCTATAGTGGTGAGGGAACACATCCAGAATTAGTCAGAGAGAGCCTGTCGACCAAAATGATTCCCAAATGATCTGATGATACCTTGCAAACTGGCAAGTAAACGTGCTGCTTACAAATTGCTTACAAACCTGCTCTTAACATCTGGTGGTGTGATGATTCTGAGCATGCGCTTGGGCATTAACACTCACAAAGACAGGATATTGCCCATCCTGCTACATTCTCTAAAGTAAAATTCAAATAATATGTTACCAAGGACAGGGCTCTTGAGGAGTATGTTCACGTTACTGCAATACTTCAACAATATTACAGCTTTACATTTCTCATGGCTCTGGCTGTACTGTAACATAGGGCAAAGGGAAAGGAGTTGAAATCAAAAATATATCACCTGAAAATTCAGAAGTGCTGTGTTTCTTGGAGCACTGAAATATGCCAAAAGCTGCATGAAGTTGTCCCACTATGATAAGAATGAGAAAGGTCTGAAATTTTTCTTACATTGTTGGCAAATTCTAACCAATAATAAGGAATGTTGTTAGTGCACACCCACATATACACACTTTGGAAGTGAAATTAAGCAGCAGATCATTAGTCTGAGGCCTAATTAGTGCATAATCAAAAATGAAGTGTAGCTAGTATTCTTCTTGCAACAACCTAGTTAAATTTTCATAAAGAAATATAATTTTAAAAAGGCCCAAATTCCTAATTTGCTGGTCATCTACTCATGCAAGAAGCCATCCTGTCTCTTTTTAGCCTGTTAGTATAGGCGTCAACAGTAAGATCCCAGATTTTATCTGCCTGTGATGGAGCTCTCATAGTTAATTTATCTGACACTTTGCTCATTTTGTCAGAAGCAGTAGTATTTTTGTTATTAAATTGTATCTTGCTGTGGCATCAGCTTAAGACTGCCACCTGCAAGGTGCTGTATACTGTGCTAAGACATTTCTGCTCCTGTATTTAGATCCACAGCTTATTAAAATTAAATGGGTTTTTTGGGTGTGGTTTGAGTCAGCACTGATTGCTTTTAGCTTTGGTTGTATCATGAGACAAATCCCCCCACAAATAATCAAGAAATATTTTTTAAAAAAACCTGTAATTTACAGTGAAATTTAACCTATCTTTCCAGAGCTTCAATTTTATAAATACATAATTATATCTGACCAGTGATAACCACAGTCAAGTAAGTTGCATTTACGATGACCTTTCTTGATTGATTTCTGCCTGCAATTAATATTCCATTACCTGTATGTGTATTATTTACAATTGTCCTGGGTTCAGCAGTAGCAGTCATTTTTCTCCTCCTTAGTAGCTGGTGCAGTGCTGTGGTTTTTTACTTTCAGCCTGGGAACTGTGCTGATAACACCAATGTTTTTAGTTGTTGCTCAGTGATGTTTACTCTGACCAACGACTTTCTGAGTCTTGAGACAAGGGGGCACAAAATCACAAAATGAAATATATAAACCTTTAGGATCAATTTTAAGTAATGTTAAGTTTGATGGCTTTGTAACAGTAGCAATGGAAAATTAATGAGGTACATGATTCACAGGAAAAAAATAGAGTACAGCTAGAGAACATACTGAGAATTCTTGAATAAGATAAACCATTGTAATTTTAGGCCCTTAAGACCTTAGTACAAAATGAGTGTAAGAAAAACAGGCTAGAACAGGATGTAAGGATAAGGAGTATCTGGAATGGCAGGGGCCAGGATGGACTGCAGTTAAACTAACTGATAAGTAGGACAGGAGGATTGTTATGTCTGTGGTGTTAACAAACCAATTAAGCTGGTATAAGCATCTACTGCGCGTGCTTCGTAGGCTACCAGCAGTGATGAAGGCTGTTGGAAGAAGTAAACAACCCTCAGAGACCACCACCACATTTTTGTATGCATGAGGGGAACTTTCTGGAAAATGATGTAATCCATATGTAGCCTCATGAATATGTATGTATGCCCAGAGGCTATATAAGGATGGCTTGTGTAACAATACGGGGTCACACATTAGGAGGAGCTATCCCCCATATCTCCTGGTGTTACAATAAAGAATACCTGCTTGTCAACTTAAAACTTCGTTGGCAAGTTTGCTCCTGGAGATTTCTTCGAACCAGTCTCATGCTCTGCCAGGGAGGAGGGGAAGCCGGGAGGAAGCAGAGACAGGACACCTGACCCAAACTGACCAAAGAGGTATTCCATACCACAGCACATCATGCCCGGTATATAAACTGGGGGAGTTACCCAGAAGGGTTAGATCGCTGCTCGGATCAGGTTGGGTATCGGTCGGCCGGTGGTGAGCAGTTGTATTCTCTTCCCTTGTTATTTCCCTTACCATTGTTATTAATGGTGGTAGCAGCAGTGGTTTGTGTTATACCTCGGTTACTGGAATGTTCTTATCTCAACCCAAGGGAGTTACATTCTTTCAATTCTCCTCCCCATCCCCCTGGGAGTGGGGGGAGGAAGGGGAGGGAGGGAGAGAGTGAGCGAGCGGCTGAGTGGTTCTGAGTTGCCGGCAGGGCTTAAACCACAACAACAATCAAGAAACAACATAGAATAACCTTCTATGATTAAATCATACTTTTCTAAATGAAAACTGATATCACGGGTTAGTTAGTTCCTTCCAAACCAGCTCAGCAGTTGTTTTAAAAAATAATATATGAAAATTCAGCCTGAGTGAAAAGGGGAATATTCAATATTAGAGGCACAATCTGCTTTACAGAAATAGTTTTTGAAAAAATGAACTCAGTTTCATGTTGAGAATGCATTTTTGCTCAAACAAAACAAAATACTGGCCTTTTCAAAGCTGGCATTTGACCAATTAATAGAAGACCTAAGCAACAAAAGCAGTTGACTTCAGCATAACGAATGCCAGTCTGTGAACAGAAATCACATATTTTCTAGGATTACAGCTGAGTTCTATATTTCGCATTTTCAGCCTTGCTTCCTTCTGTTTGCTGGGTTTTTTTAATTTTTTTTAAACCTTGTTTCCTTTAATTCCCTTTCTTCCTGATCTTTCTATAACAAGTGCCATTATAGTGCAAGTACCATAAAAAGGATAGCTCAGAGTAAGGTCTAAAGGGACTGCTCATTTCCCATCATTTTCACTTCTGTCAGGCAACACAGTTCTGGCCCTCATAGGCCAGGCAGGATATGTGGGATCATGTGAGATGACTTTAGACACTTGCATTTTGGTTCATATCTCCCATTGCTGGTGATATTGACAACACTAAGCTTTTCTCTTTAGTTCAAGTGAAAACAATGGATGCATTTTATACTTGAAAACAGCTAAATCATAATTTTATGCAGAGACACTTAGAAATACTTTGGAATAGTTACTTAAACAACCTGTGCCTGAATGCTTATTTATCTCTGAGAACTTACACTGCTAATGGAGAAATCACAGAATCACAGAATCAACCAGGTTGGAAAACACCTTTAAGATCATCAATTCCAACCGTTCTCCAGCACTGCCAAGGCCACCACTAACCCACGCACCCTGTCTCCCTATTTTGCTCTCCACAGAACTTTGTCTTCCACCTCCACCCTCATTTTAGCAGTTAATGAAGTCAATGTAAATCTTTCAATTGATTTCAGTGATCTGCAGCAGAAGGTTGCCTCCAGCAGCTGCTTGCAGTCCTCTTGGCTAAAGGGAATTTGTTAGCTGTGCAGCCTTATGTATTAATTTATACCACCACTTCTGAGAGTCTACCTGGGGGGCAGAAAGGCTGTAATTTAATATTTTAAGGTATATTTTGTTCATTAAATAATGTGTGTACACTAACTAAATACAGAAGTTAACAGTACTAATTTTTATATAATAGAGCACAGTATAAACTAATGAGAAGTAAGGGAATGCTAGTCACCACACCATAACAAAATATTTTCACATATACACATGCCCCTGGAGAATTGTTACCTGATGCTCTGTGTGATGGATATCTACCAGCAATGGGCTTTGTTGTCTGAGATGGCTCACCTGGAATTAGTTAATGCTTCTAAATGAAGCCCAGGAATGTTAACATTTTAAAGAGCTCAGTGTAACAATAAATCCTGTCATAGGATTTACAGCAATGGCATCATATTTAATTTCTGTATCTCTAACGTTTTTCCACTTTATATGTAGAAAAGTGGTGGAGGAGTTACAATTAAGTTCTGAACAATCCTACACTGCTATTAAAACCTCCTTTTCCTCCTCTAATCCCAAAGCTAAAATGACTGTTTTCCATATTAATCCATCATTACCCTCAAGATAAACAGATACATCTCTTTAAAATTATATTCTATAATATACAAATTGGACACCACATAAACAAATTACTGAAATGATGCAAAAGTAAATGGAAGAACGAAATATTATCCACATAGCAGGAACGGGAGAGCTTGCAGTTTTTTATCTCCCCTTCTTTCCTGCTCTCCCCTTATTGTGAGCCACTTTGTCCAAGGCCAGCCACAGTAAATCCCCTAATTGGCTTAACTTTTCAATCACCTGTTCAGTGGGGTTTCCTTGTTCATTGTGTCACACGCTGGACAAAGGACGGAGCGCAGTTTTGCTTGTATTCTCTGATTCAAGTGCCAAGGATCTTTATTTGCACACTAACAAATGCTTAACAACAAAGTTCAAAGAGAAAGAGATAGAGAGGAAGAAGGAAGAGAGGGAAAGTAAGAGTTAAAAATAAAAGAGATTACAGCGAGAGCTACCACCCCAGAGCTGCAGTGTCTTGAAAGCCCACTCTGTTTGCAAGTCCAGGGGGGAAAGCGTTTCTCCCAATGCAGGTTGGTGCCACTCCTTTGTAGAGCTGAAACCACATCCTTCACCTTGTGGTCGCAGCACACAAGAAAAAGGAAAAAGAAAAAAAAAGAAAAAGGAAAAGGAAAAGAAAAAGAAAAAGGAAAAGAAAAAGGAAAAGAAAAAGGAAAAGGAAAAGAAAAAGAAAAAGAAAAAGAAAAAGAAAAAGAAAAAGAAAAAGAAAAAGAAAAAG
>JANRGW010041924.1:0-15163 GCA_024733675.1 Psilopsiagon aymara | reverse complement strand
AAGCCCTCCCAGATCATCAACAGTGAATCTCAGAAAAGTCATTAAAAGATAAGACAAAGCTAATCAGGTGGAACAACTGAAAGGGTAAAACACTTTGGAAAATGAGAGCAAGATGGCAGTTTAAGAAGACTAAATGTTTTCTACCATTTAAAAATGTTCAGTCAACACACAAAGAAGGTAAAGCAGCTAAAACAAACACAGAAAAGAAAGCTAACAGGAGTAAAATTGTATTCTTCAAAACTGGGGGTTATGGTTGAGAGGAAAATATAAGAAAACATAGTAATTGGCAAGGTAAACATAAAGCCATAATAAGGAAGGCCAATATGAAGCATACAATTTAACAAAGGTATTAAAACTGATAATAGAAACTTATTCAAACGTCAAAAGCAGGAAGCATGCCAGAGAATTGGTGAGCCTGAAAAATGATCTATGTGTAAAACCTAAAGTTGACGCCAAAGCTTTGCTGTTCAATGCAGAGAAGTTTATGGAGTTCTTCATACCAGGACCATTCTTTACAGAGAAAGAGTCTGAAGATTTATCTCAAACTGAAGTGTTGATACAAGGACTTTTGTGTCTAGAAGAAAATGTAAACCACACAATAACTGTTAATCAGGACCATGTGGTATTTACCTAAGTGCTCCAGAGGAACTCCCTGTGAAGGCTATGAACGAACTGTAGTGGATGATATATTGCTTAAATCAGCGTGGGCTCAAGAGAAATATAAGGTGATAAATACAATGGAAAAAGTAAAAAGAAGGGAGTTAGTTCATATATGGATAAATGTGATGTATCTAGGAAAGGCTTGAAGAAGAGAATAAGCCTTTTTGAGGAAAAGTATTACCTTATAAATCTATTGCAATTCTTTGATCCAGTCACTGAACTTGTAAAATTAATTCAATTGATACAGTGATTTTGTCAGCAAGCATTTGATATCTCTCAACAGAGATCCTTCATAGGAGTGGTCACATAGATTATTATTTTTTTTAGAAAAAGAAGGGTAAGAATAAATGGTTGGCTTTTGCAATTGAAAGAAGTCACCAGTAAGGCCCAAGGGAGCTTTACTGACTCATACAGTTCATTAAATGGATTGGGAAAGGACTGAAGAGTGAGGTGATGAGGTTATTTAGTAAATGATACAGAATTAATCAGGCTAGCCAAAACTAAACCAGACAGTAAAGAGCAGTAGAAGGATCTCACAATACTAAGTGACTGGGTTCAGGGAAACTAAATAGGGAACAATTAAGTGTAAGAATTTATTGGCAACTAATGAAATTATGAGGCAAGTGGTTTAAAGCAAACAAAAGGAAATACTTTTTCTGCAAATAATTAAATTGTGGAACTCATTGCCATGGCATACTCTGGAGCCCAAAGTTACTTTTAGAAAGTAATAAAGACAAATTCACAAAAATAGCAGTGCACAGAGCATGGCTAAAACACAACAATGTAGAATAACTTCTGGTTACAAGTTACTACTGGAAGCTGGGAGGTAAACCAGTGGAAAGGTCATTCTATAATTCACTAGTCTTCTATTCTTCCCCTAAACATCTGCTGTCAACTGAATTATGGCTATATGAATGAAGTATTTTTAGCATTGACTCCTAAGAATTGGGAATATCCTATTCAATTTGTTTCTCTTTTTGTCTTACCCATCTAGTTTTGTTTGTTTCATCTTGTAGGTTTGGGACAAGGATATTTATTGTATGTTTATAGAGCAGTTACTGCAATTAGGCCCAACAGCATTTAAATTTTAGCTTTGAGCTTCATGAAGTTATTATAGTGTAAATGTTGAGCTACCTTTCAAAGAAAAGGCTTGTTATATTACAAAGGCTTGTTATGTTACTAAAGCAAACGAACAGAAACCTTTGTTGAAGAAAATTGATTAAATTGCAAAGTCAAGCACTTCAGGGTTCAGAAAGATGTGATTTAAAGTTCTCCAAGCAAGCTTTAACTTTTACAGCCTGGCAGTGCTATATGAAATGGAATTACTACACAGAGGAGAAGCAATCCAGTGTAGGTGCCATGTTTAACTTCGTTTGTTTATTAATTCGTTTATCACTGCATGTGCACATTCCATTCATAAACACACAAAATGTCATAAATTCTACTGCTGTAACTGGGTTGTTCATTTTAGTTTCTGTATGCGTAATAGAAGAATGCTAAATGAAAGAAAACTGGAATGAGGAATCTGTGAATTAAAGAAGTAAAAGAAAAGTGAAGAAAGAGAACTTGAGGGAAGAGCAGTTTTGTAGAAGTGATATATTTTCTATTGGTTAGCAAAAGACTTGTGTTACTAGTGAGACAAAATTATGGGATTATTTTCACTGATGGGAATGCGTTTGGGACAGCCTGCTTAGATACTTATGTGCCAGCACTGAGCAGGATCTCATATTGAATAAGAATTTGCAGGATTTCCTTCCTGATCAAATATAGACATAATATGAAAAAATGTGTTTACTTCAAGTAAAAATTTGGTTGTGAGGAATGAAGGCTGGAAGTTCAGAGCAAATGAAGAGGAGTTTTCTTGCTGGTGATTTTCCAGAGAAAGAAGAGTCCAGAGGAGCATTATGTCAGGGAAGCAAACCACAAAAATGAGAGGTTTGAGGAGAACAGATAACCTGCACGCTCTGTGTCTCCCATCGTCTATCTTTCTTCCTTACAAACCTTTTGTTTAAAAACTTTGATCTCTTTGCACCAGGGCTATATGGTTACTGAATGCCATGGTTTGGGTGCTTTTCACCTTATTTATAGTACTGTTTCTCTCTCCCTCTCTGCATGAAGGCATAATCTGCTAAAGGTATATAAATTACCAGCGGAGACCAATGTGTGAAAGTCTATCCTTTCAGTTTGTTTTCCTCTTAAGTCAAAATACTGGACAAATTTTGGTACAAAAAGTACAATTCTGTGAAGTGCTGAGCTCTCACAGCTCCTATTAATTCCCACTGTCCCAAACCAGTGAAATATTAGGCACCCCTGAATCTGCATCATTGTTTGCTTCACCACTGTAGTCTTTCCTGGTTAATACAGAAATCTTGCTGTCCCTACTTAAAGCTTTAGAGAGGAAACATAAGGTGAATTAAAACTCCTGTCACACCCACAGGCTTTCTGAGTTACAGATTAGGCTGCTCAGGCTTGATTCACAGTAAAATATATCTCTCAACTGCTCACTGAAATGAACAGAAGTTAAATAGCACCACTCTATCCCACAGGCACCTTGTGAGAACAAAACCATGAAAAATGATGTGTTACAGTAGTTTGAAACAAGGAGAGAGAGGCACATAACAAACAGGTTTTGCTACAAGGAATTTTCTCTCTCATAGTTCAAGAAATCATTGGGACCCAAGTATACTTGTGCTGTCGCTGTAGCAATCTCTACAGTGTGACCGAAGCTAGCTATAAGGATCAAGTTCCCATCAATCTGAACAGGAATTAGGTGCTCATATATCTTATATGCTTAATAAATGGAGTGGAGAGCCAGACATCTCTTCATTGAATCTCAACAGGACACAGTGTTATACAACCCCCAAGGAAATCCCAAAGATTATGTTTATATCACCCCCTCTTAGTTAGTATGTACACACTGCATCAAACACGAAATTCCAGCAGGTCCGTTTATGCATCCCTATGCCATGGGGGTGACAATGTGTCCTGGAGTTATATATAGCATACCTGCTTTCAAAAACAAAGTCAACATATTACTTTTGAGACACATGATAGGATCTTAGTAAAGCATGGCCTTGTAAAGGCCAGAAAATATGTGCAAGTTTGCAGACTAACCACAGACATCTACAGATTACAAGAAGTTTATGCAAAGCTGTTGTCTCAATGTTTCTTTGTGCCATTCTTCAATATTTTAAGAAATGTCTGCCTTAGTTAACACAGACATTATTCTGTGTTTTAATTTGCAATTGCTTTTACATGTACTGTAATTAGTACAAGGTCAAAAGGAAGGCTTTTGAAAGGAGATATGAAGTCCGTGTTGTCACCAGATGACAGCATGTTGAAAAGTTACCAAAATGCCATGGCAGAATAAAAGATTCTGCTTTTTGTTTTGCTTCTTAACATGAATTGCCAAGCATTCAAGATTTCTTTGGATCAGTGCTCAGTCATCACTTTCAGAGTGAAGAAATGACTCCTTGACAGGAAAGGACAAACTAGATTCTTGTTTTCCTTCAATTGTATCAACATTTACAGTTGTCTGAACTATCCCCATTGTAGTTTAAACCCACAGGAAGGGGCTCTGGAGAAGGAAATCTTTGTGATAAAATACCCTTACACAGCCTCTTAGGTTTTTCTGTGGGTTTTGTTTTTCCACTGAGGGACAGGCCTTCTCTCCAGGGGCTATGTTACAGGGCTTGTTTCCAGATCCTAAACTGGGAAGGAGTCCTTTGTGCTGTCCTTCAGCTTTCCATCCAACAGTTGATTGCTGTATAATTCCCCTGAAGACTAGCTATGGGAGATTGGGATCTCTCCTTACCCTTGCAGGTCTGAGGGGAGGGTCAAAGCAGGAAAACAGGTTGATGGGATTAACCTGATGCCTTTCCCTCCCATGTGGGATCAAAAAAAAAAGCAGAAAATGGAGATCCTGCAACTTAGTGGGAGAGCATAACGCAATGTGGCCAGCAAATACTTTGAGTTAGGTTCTACTTAGGAGCCATTTTTGGAATCATTCAGGAAACTGTAGCTGAATCATTGCAGGCTTAACTGAAAGAAGCCCCTCATGAGTTCAAGTGTTTGTCTGAGTAAGGATTCCAGTACTTGGCAAGAGATTATACTAAAGTGAAAAGTTTTCAGTGTTTTCTGAATCCATGGTTTTTCTATTTTGTAATGCATCAGGACAAGACAGTTTGTGATAAAGGGATGAATACCTTTTTTCTTCTGATTTTGTTATCATGCAAAAAGATACAAAATCATGTTGGAGTGATAAAATATTCTGCTTTCATTTACAATATTTTCTCTGTCACTAGTTTTGAAATACTGAGGACCAGTTATGTCCTGGAGGACTTCCTCAATTCTTATTTGGACAAAGCTCCTCCTTTAATTAACTCACTCACTAAAAGCAAAGAAAAAAAAATTCAAGACTTTTTCATTAGAAGATGTGTGACAGAGGTTGATACAGGAACCCAAGATTCCTGGGTGAAGTCCAATAATTGTCAGCAAAGACATGGCTGTTTCTTGAAAGCTGAATTTTGTGATCTCCATCTGATTACCTGCACACTTTCAACTGCCAACATCTCAAATAAAAATGGTATTGTCGTTAAAGTTCTGTGTGCTGAAATCGAGGGGTAATGGCCGCTAAGCCTGACTTATACCTTTTGAAAGACAGTAGGAAGTACCTCCAAAGTGACCCCATTACAAGCCTCAAGTCATTAGGTGCTGAGCTCCTCCAGAGGTAGATCAGAGCCACACAAGCTACCTTGAATGTAGTGGTGAATGAAATGAGCCATCTCTGTTCAAGGAGTCCTCTTTGCCCTGAGGTCAACAGGCACAGTGCAACTATAGGGTAAGCTAAATTGCCTTACTCTGCTAACAATGTGATTGCACCCAAGATGCCCTTTAGGAATAGTCCTTGCCCTTTGCTAATTCCCAGCTGTAGCTGGGCATTGCCTGGAAGCCTTTGGAAGGCTCCAAGTTCAGGACAAAACTCTGCCAGACCCATGCAGACAGCTGGAGAATTACAGCATTGGTTCTGATTCTGTCCATGCTCCTATACCTGGAGCAAATTAATTTCCCTCTTTAGCTCTACTAACCAGCATGCAGGAAGAGATCACCAGCCTTCTGACTCTGCCCTGAACTCTTCCAAATCATGTATGCAAGACAAAGGCTTAGATCCCTAGAAAGAACAGCATTCGCCCTCCTACCTGGCATGCATAACACATTCTGGAAAAAAAGGGGGGAGGTATTTCAGCAGTGCATGGTTTCCTTTGTAGGTTCTACTGTGCTGTCTCCATTGCAGCAGTGACATTGCAGACTGACTTTTCATGCCTCACTCCTAAAATGTGTTAGTAGGACATTATGGAGAAGGCTGTTATGTTGGCAGCCAAATCTGTGAATTGTGGCTGAAGGTGATTCCAGGCCCTCCATTCCCCTGGTGCCTGTGAGCACTAGAGGCCAGCAAGAAACTTGAGGGAATAAAACACTGATTTTTTTTTTTTTTTAATAGCACAAATAACTGTAACAAAATTGGGTCCAACTTTTCAAGGGCACATATACCTTTGCTGGCAGCTTCAAGCGTATTTACTGGGGTTAGAGTAGATTCAAAGAGTCTGCTACTTAAAAGAACAGCAGTTACAAAGAGAACTAGCCACTAACATCAGTGTCTTTGCTTTTATCTTCAGACAACAGATGGTGTTAATCTGGAGCTTTGCATTCCTAAAAGTGCTGGAATCATGAAGCAACTTGCTTCCAACAGGACCCTGAAACACAGTGCAATGCTAGGGAAAACAGTCAGAATGAGTGATCAGAGCAAAATATGCTTGCTGTCAAATAGACTTTGAGTTAAATTCTTATCTTTTCACAAGACAAGACGTCACCCAGATGACAACTGGGGGTCTCATTCTGCTATCAGTCACACTTCCTAAATCAGGAGGAGCTTGTGTGAGTCCCCCGAATCTGGAGTAGCTTCAGTGACTGATACACATTATGACAGGATAAGACTAATAAGATCACAGTTTCATTCATATACCAATTTTGCACGGGAATAAGTACGCAGCCCTCTCCAACTAGGTCACATTTCAGCAGTTACTTTAGATGTGCTTCGCTTTACCGAGGTCAGAATCAGTGACTGCCTGGGATGAAAAGTTAAGGTGACACTGAGGCAATTTCTTTTGTATTCTATGTGGGGAAAGCTAAAATAAATAGCATGAAAGGTCCTCGTGTTATTAGCTAGTGTGTTTGAAAGAATCCTGCCGTTGTGTTTTATCTTTTCTTAACTGCAAGCCAGAACATTTAAGATTTAATTATTTAGACAAAGGGGGAGGGGAACTGTGCCTTTTGAAGAAAGTCCCACAAGTTTCCAAACACTTCAACATTTCATCATGGCAATCAGCCAGATGCCAAACAAAATGCTGCTTTCCACCAGGGATCTGACAGGTGGCCTTTCCAAAGTTTACACACTGAAGTGAGAGCTGATGTTCTGCTGCTTATTTTTCTGCCTTTTAAGTTATTCCTTTATTGAAGCCAGACTGCAGACATCTTTCCATGTAACAAAAGATAAAATCTTTCCCCGAATATTTGGGGATTTTAGTATGCTTTTATTTTTCCCATCTCTACCCTGGGGATTATTATTCATGCATTTAAATGAAGAAATGTTGGGCTGGCAAAAAGAAACACATACGCACGCAGGCAAAAGATAAGCTATTTGAAGCTTCACTGATAACACAGAGCCAGATACTATGGAGGCACAACCCAGGGAAACATCCCACCTTACCCTAGAGGCACTTCCCCTGTCTGGCTGGGAAGAAGGCTGGCATCACTCATCCCCTGTCTCTGTTTTGTCCCCCGAGCAGCTCCACTGGGATCTGTCTGCCTGGGGCTCTCTAGCTCTCTACCCGCCACCCACCAGAGCACCCAAAGAGGCACCTTCGGGGAGAAGCAAACACAGTCTGTGTTTGCACTGCACTTTCCTTTATCTCTTCTTTCTTTCTGTCATCTTAGGGCTATCAAATGTGTCCTCAGAATTTTCTGGATGCTCCTGGAAATACTGTAAATTGAGAGGAGGAGAGCCAAAATGCAGGGGTAAAAATGGAAGTACAATAGCTCTCACTTTCCTTGTTGCTATCATGCATATATGGTGTCCTTACAAGTACACAGCAAGGTCCAGGTGAAGAGATGAGAGAAACCGCAGATTCTTCTGTAGCAACAAATTTCTTGAAGAAACGAGAGCCACAACTGATTCAATGGAATTGCTCACAGCTGATAGCTAAGTTAATGAGGCTCATGTCTGACTCAGTTTAACTCACTTTTGGGACCAGATTCTCACAGTCCACTAGAGAAAACTTGGGGCGTGCCCTTGCCCTCATTTATATCCCATTAGGCTATCATGGAGCTAAAGGAAAGTGGGATATATTAGATAACGCAATACATAATGAAAAATGATAGGCATTTAAGAGGGAGATTCTGGCAAAGAAAAGCCTAGGTCCTGACCAAAGTTTTCACTTACTGTTGGGAAGTGTTCGTGTTCCTATACTGCACACTTCTCCATAGCATCTGGCAGTTTCTGAAGGCTTTCCACACAACTCACATGTGGCCCATTCTATCTGTTTGCTCTCCATTCCCCAGGGAAGAGAAACATGAGCAGTGAATAGACTTTTTTTGGTCAGGAGTATTTTAAATTGTTGTGCATGTTGATACATGTTTGTACTACAGAAGACAAGGTTGAAGAAGTAGCTTTGCACTTGAAAGCAAGGCAGACAGTGCTAGGTCTTTGCAGGACCTCAGTTCCCGGGGAGATTTTATTCCACTAGCTGAGAACAGCAGCCGTGACCCTTGTTTTTATGGAGAAGAGTCCTCTTTTGCCAAATAGGCAAGGTTGTAGCGCATAGCATTTCTCTTATATACAAGTATATGTGTGTATAAGTGCAGTAGAAGTCTAGACATCGGTCAGGAACCTGTGAAAATAATGCCTGTGTCAGGGTTGTTTTACTGTGCCAGAATGCTGTAAAGGGACCTTTCCAATTAGAAAAATAAGAATCAAAATACATGAGTAGGTGTGCCAATGGATATATTTACTACATGCTATGAGTATTTTGTGGAGAGCCAGATCACAGAACAAAATCCTGTGTTCAAAATAAAGCTGAGGGGAAGTGAAAATATGGCACCATCATGCTTAATTGTCCTTGGTCATAAATGCTAATGTTTTGATCAGTCCTTTCCACCCAAACCTTTGGTTTCCAAAATCAGAGAAGGGTACCATTTACTTTTTATGCAGGACTAAGGAAAGGTTGCATGTGCCTGAAAGGGAAGTACACTTCAGCATCACATTTTTGGTTTAGGTCTCAGCTTCTGTCCATGACAGTAGCAAAACAACCACTGATTTCAGTTGATTTCAGCTCAAGCACATTACAGAATAAGCATAAAATTATTGACGATTGTTAGCAACATTCCACAATACTTAGCACAGGCAGAGAAATGCTTTAACCCCTCTGTGTGTAGTAAATAAGCCAATATGTTCTTGCCATCTCTCCTCCCATCCCACACCCTTGAGAACACTAAAAAAAAAAAAAAGAAAGAAAACAAATATAATAAAAGCTACTCAACAAAGCAGGCAATTCCTCAGGAATTTTCATGTATTCAAAATCTCTTTGAAATCATCCAACAACTAAACCACAGGCCCCCTTGCCCTTTGGTCTTACAAAACAACAACATAGAGTCTTCTGTACTCAGATGCAGTAATTACAGGCAACATGCACAAAGAAAAGCAAATAAACCAATTTCAGTTGCCAGAGCCAAACATGCAATTGTGTATCTATAAAGGTAATTACAAACCCAAAGATCAGTCATGGGTTTTGTTTCTTCAAATTACCATTTTGCCCTGAAGAAAAACAATTATCAAGTAAGTAATCCTGATAATTTTAACATTTGATTTGCATATTAGCTTCAAATCTAAATGCCCTTCTTTTTTGAGGCATCTGAAATATGTATTCTGAACCAAGCACTGTATCTCTGACTAATTTCTAATTTGGGAAATCCTTTGTTCAAAACCACCAATGGCAATGGAATGAATGCATAGACCTTTCTCCTGCTGATTCAGATTTTTTCATGTTTTTCACCTATTTTTATGTTGCTATCCTCTCTTGCCAATATAGGCATTGTAAGCAGGAAGATAAGAGACTCCACTGACAGGCAAATACCAAAAGTCACCATATATTACTGTTGCTTTTCAGCTTCATTGTTGATATACATGACATTTTTTTACGTGTTCGTATTCACAGTAAAGCATCTGATCAATACTTTTGTCTACAGTAATAAAATACCCTGGCTATCCCCTCAATCACTGACCCAAATCTGTGGAGAATGGCATCTAGTTACTACTTTTCAGCACTGGTTGATCCTGCAGGGAATCCCTTTTCCTGGTTGAAGGGAAACACAAACACGTGCCCTAATGCATAAGTACTCGAACAAAATACCTCATGGAAAACTAACATATTCCTATCTACAGAGCTTGATGAAGAATCTCATTAAAGCAGTTAAAAACCAGTAATAAAATACTTTTGCCTCAATATGACATTTGGAGCACATTTGGCCATTGGAAATACTCACTATACATTCAACACATCTCAAAACCTATGACATTCAGTGCAGGGGAGAAAGAACTACAAATGAAAAAGCCAGATTTGGCTGCTTCGGTAGTTCTAATTTGCAGGAATCAGAACACAGCTGAAATATCAGAAACAGAAATTACTGCTATAACATCAGTGACTGTGGTCCTGATGAAACCTTGAAAGGTGGCCTTATTTCAGGGGCAATGAGGGGAGATCACATCAGACTTTCCAGGGTTTTTTTTCCGATGGACAAGCAAATCTCTAAAAAAGACAGCTCAAACGGCCTCTTGAGGATGAGCTGTTGACCTGATGAAGGAGCAGGCCAGGCTCGCACTTGATGCCTGGTTTGGGCTCAGCTCAGCATCCGCCTCTAGGTCTACACCAAGGGAAGTAAGGCCAGCATGGATATTTTGGCACCATTTCCTGGCATCCAGTGACCTTTCATATCTATTACATATTTTCTTTTTCATACTCTATGTATTCAGTCAGCTTTGTTGGGTGATGCCTTATTTTTTGGCTTGTTTCACTATTTCTTGGCTGTACCTTTGATGGCTTAGCTTGCCCAAGTCTAGTATCACTTGATTTGTAAAGCTGCTGCAGTTTCTTAATTGGACAGTTATAAACTGGAATCCATTTCTGAAAGTATGCTTTTAGCATTTCATGCTGCATATGAACTATTTGTTCATTCACTCATTCAGCTTCCTGAATATAGAGCAGAAGCATATACAGGAATTTGGGAAGAGGGCTGAAGAGGAAGACTGTGATTGGTAAAGGCCATTTAAACCCTTCTCAAAGCACCAGTACCATTAGCAGCTCAGCACAGGAACAATGGTGCACTTTTTTTAAGGTGTTCTGTGGCAGGCATTATCTCATATATTGAAGTGTATTTTCCTTGCCTATGTAATTTTTAAGTTCTCTTTCCACAGGACCTATTTACGGTGTCTTTCTATACCTTAGGTGGAGGGAATTGTTTTTACCTCAGAGAAAGTTTTCAACAGATCAGTCAATGTAAAGCACTATGCTAGGAAGGGTCACTTCTTATTTGCAGCTCCTCCCATTTTCCTATCTAAAAGCCTGTTTGCCCCACATATTTCTGCCTCCATATTCCCATTTCCTAAGCCAGGCTTCTGGCTTTGCCTGCTTCAGCTGTGCTTCCCCTCACCTCCTTGGTCACTTCCATTTCTCTGCCAGCCTGTCTCTTGCCCCTTGGGCTGGTGGAGGAGTGAGGGGGAGCTTGCCAGCTCACGGGAGGAGCTCTTTGCTCATCAGCAAAGTCAAATGAAATTCAGTGGAGCGCAGTATGAATGCACCCTCCCTTGCTGCCCCCAAAGTGTGTGTTTCAAAGCCTCATTAGGATTGTTGTCATCCTAACAATTGCAAGCACACACCTCGGGCCAGGCTGCAGCTCTCAGCTTTCTTCATGTGGATTTGGAAACTGAGCAGGCGCTACTTTAACTTGACATCGTTTCAGCCCCAAGTGAGCAGCTCACTCTAGCAGCAGCTGCTGACAATAGTTACCATGCAGGCAATCACCAGCAAAGCTTTGGCACAACTGCTGCTGCATCATCCCTGAGGCAGGGAAGGCTTTCTGCAGGAGCAAGCCGCCAGTACAGTGGGGTGTTGCAGGAGGAAGCTTTGTCCCAGAAGAAGGACTGCATGGCTTTGCTTTCAAACAACAAAGGAGATGTGATCACAGGCAGAATAAAATACCAAGAGAAAGAATTTGGCAAATAGCCTGGCTGCTTATGAGAGAGCCTCTAGCTTGGCTAATTACACAGAAGCTGCTCTTCTTCCTCATACAGTTGGGCAAGACCTGCCATAAGAGCAATACCACTGCCTTTCTTCCACTGGGGCTAGGTCTTGGTCATGCCCACCCTGGAGAAACAGCAAGCAATTGGTAGCAGAAACTCCTTAGCTCTGCTCCTGCAGCAGTATGGCTTTGCTCTGTCCTCAATCCAAGATCTAGCAGCAAAAGCCAGTCTGGTGGGCATGGTTGGCAAATGTTTCCATTACTGGGGCCAGATGCTGGTTTAGGATATGGGTAGAATTGCATGATGACACTCCTTCCTTGAGTAAGAGTTTGATGTTGTCTTAACACACATGGGCACACTGGGAGATGTTGAACATGTGGCGTTTACCAGGAACTAGTTGTTCCTCCTTGTCTTTCATTCCCTCCTTGGGATCACAGCATAGAAGGACACAGGCCACACTGCATCTTCCCACAGACCACACTGACCCAGATCTTCATGTTCTTATAGGCACTCCCCATGTTCAGTATATGATTGCAAAGGAACTTTCCCCTCCAATCTTACACAACTCCTCTTGAAGTGGATTCAATGCATCAGTGACACAATTAAAACAGGGAGCAAAAGGACACATTTGTATTTGCGCTGGGGTGACAGTCAGCGGACCAGCCAGCTAATGAACCCAGTTCTAGTAAGCAAACACCCAAGAGGAGGCAGTGTTCTTCCTGTGCCTTTTCTTCTTTCCACTCTGCATCTCAGTAGGGATTTGGAGGTGGGAACAGAACTGGAAGGTGTAAGGCAATTTACAGGTGGAATGTGATTTTATTCCTGGTTCCTGTGTTAATATGTTACATTATTTTTTCAAGATATGTGGCCCTAACTGGGAGTTATGGAGGGGAGCTTGGGGCTTAGAAGATTAAAATAGAGATTTGCAGCTTTTTATTTTAGGATTATTTTTTTGAAGTTGGCTCTTGCAGCCTTTTTGCTTACTGGGCTGATCAGAGCTCTCAGCAGTGCCATAATTAGAATGACAATAACAGATCTGTTTGAAACTATCCAACTGTCATCTTGTACCACAGAACAGTGTTGAAAGATGATTGCATAAGGATGAAATATCTAAGAATGGTTACATTACTTTATGACCACAGGTTGCATTTGTTGCTTTGCATGCAAAAATCCTGCCCAGAAAAAGAGTTAGTGGGCCAACTGTGTCTTCAGTCAAAAGCTGACAACTGGAAAAACATATCAGTTCATGTTCAAGACCACCAGCATTTCTCTGATGGTGGCTGAGCTCAGATGAGTGGTGTAATGAAAGGAGAAGGACTATCCAGATCAGTTCCAATTTTCAATAAATTTTATAATACTTTTCTGTATCTCTCTTTAGCAATATAAGCATAGGGAAAGTGGCCTCAGAAAAATGATGATTTTTGATATGGAACCTTTAAAACACCTTCTTAAGTATATCTAGGGAAATAAACCCTATAAAAGAGGCTGACAGAATTCTGCAGGGAGGCTTGGCATGAAGAAGAGCAGCGCTAGAATTGAAAACTGTTGCAATGAATTATTATTGTCATATGAATAAATCCAGGAAAAAACCCACCTGGTTTCAGGAAGGAATAAAGCAGAGAAAACTGCCTAAGGTTACAAAAGCTATTCATTTTAAATAGCACAGATGTCCTTAACCAGTTGTGACTTTAGCACATGAGGGCACAGTCAATAGATGGGCACAGTTCTCTGAAGAGGAACTCGACCCAGCACTTCTTATAACAACTCCAGATACTAAAAATTAAACCCATTTGCTGTCCCTCCCAGAGTATAAAAGAAGTGAGCATTGTTTAATTATACTGAGCAGACCAACAGCAAAATTTCACAGCATGTAGAACTCCCACCATCAGGATAAAATACTGTGACTTTTCCAAACATGGACATTTCCACTAAATCCATCAGACACTTTCCAGGGTGCTGGTCACTGGCACAGCTATAATGAAAAAGATGAATACAGCCTATAGTTTGGACATCCTTTAAACTTAAGAATTACATGAAATGGGGATGGAGAAGGAAAAAATTGTCATGGAGCTTCCACAAAACATGAGTTCATGCTGGGAAAGATTATATCCTGCCTAAATATCCTCTTGTAATTGCTTACAGATACTCAGCCCATTGGCAAAATGTGTGGTGTTGGCAGCAGTGATTCATCAGCTGATTAACAGACACTCAAGTGATCAAAAACGGGCCTAATTCAGCCCACCGGCTTAACTCAGTGGTGGAAATTGCATCAGTGGAAAAATCCGTATACTGCCTACAAGACGAATTACAAAAAAGTGGGAGCTTTTTGACCATATCAGTCAAACTGAGGTAGACACTGGATGATATTAGGGATGATGCTTTACTAACAGCCTTTATTTCAGCATGGTCAGCATAGCATTCATGTAGCTCTCATGTAACTTGCCCATAGCATGCTAACATATACCAAATTATACCTAGAGGATGGGATCAAAGATCTACTGATTACAGTGTTTCTGAGATCAGGAATTGAGTGTTCACATTGAAGAAAACTCAAAATAAAACAGTTTCAGAAAACTCCCCCAGGTAAAGCACAGTATCCCATCAAAATGGTATGAATGTCACTGAAATGGAAATGCTGATGTGTTACTGAGTTCCACTCCTATATAGTTACTAGCCTTAAAACCAGAACCCTCCTCTGAGAAGATTTCTGTTTCAAAACAGTCTTAATGCAGCAAATTATTCAAGATAAGATATAGCTACTCAGAGTTGCACAGCTTGCCTATTGGAAAAACCTTTCATTTTCTGAAATGCCAAGAGCAAATGTGTATGTTGTAAGCAATGTTGGTGAAAATGTAGTCTTTTCATTATAGTTCTGCCATTGCCGATGTAAGAACAATATATATATTAACACCTTAGTTCATAGCTAGTCTTAAAAACCCAAAGCAAGATAGATTTCTAAAACATTTTTAAAAATCCATATTTCTTTAAATATTTTTTAAAAATAAATCATTCAGTTTGTGCACACATGAGGGCAGAAGTGCAATAAGCTGGATCACACAACATAGAATCATAGAACCATAGAATAGTTAGGGTTGGAAAGGACCTTAAGATCACCTAGTTCCAACCCCCCTGCCATGGGCAGGGACACCTCAC
>JANRGW010041920.1:0-10345 GCA_024733675.1 Psilopsiagon aymara | reverse complement strand
AAAAGTCCTTGGCCAGACCAAAATGTACTAAGCAGCAACCAAAACATTGGTGTTATCAGCGCTGTTTTCAGGCCACACGTTAAAAGCACAGTGCTGCACCAACTACTAAGAAGGAGAAAAATGACTGCTACTGCTGAACCTATGACAAATATACATTAGCAGTGCTGTATACGCCTCACTGTGGTGGATGAAGACTTGTTGAAGAGACTGAGATTTGTACACAGATAGCCCCTTCACACTACTTTCAATATTTATAAATCCAGACTTCAAATTAGCTTCTTCTAGGTAGCAGTAGCTTCCTATTGAGCTGCTGGTCCATCATACTTCCTAAATTCTTCCAGCATCTGGATAGCTGACTAGACAAAATAGCATGCAGATATTTTTATATATTGCAATTTTTTTATGTAAGTGTTTAGCTGAAAGTTTGTTACAGTGAATGCGAAAGTACATGACTGTGAATGTAGACCATATTGGAAACAGAGATTTACTGTCCCAAAGTGTAATGCTTACTCAGCCATCTGATGAGATTTGAGCACTAAACAGTTTGAGAGGGATGCATAAAGCTGTTTTATTACAAGATGCTGTTATGAATTGTAGCAGCTTTCCTTATGTTATACTGCTGTTGCCAAACAAGTCACATGAATGTAAGCAGTTTTATTTGTAATTACTTGCTTACATTTCCTTAGAATATTTGGGTTATAGTTGCTGGTGATTCCTTCTCCTCTGCTGGTGGCAATCCCTACATCCTGTTTAGCTCAGAGTGAAAAGATACTTTATAAACCCTGGAGAAAAGCCTCTCTGAGTAATGCTGTTTGTGATACGTGATGTGGAATGGGTCTCAGATGTTTGTTTGTGTGAAAGAAACTTGTTGAAATGGATGCATGAAGTTTATACAGGAAAACAAAAAAAAAAAAAAAAAAAAAAAACCCAACAAAACCACAACCCTGTTCTCTGTTTCTTCTTAATGCAGTGAAAAGTAAAGTAGGAGACTTCATTTTAGCTGAGTTTAATCAAGTCTAGAAAATGGAGAGAGGAATTACCCATCTAAAATGACATTACAGAAAACAGAACTGAAGAACTAGTTTTTCTAAACCTTAGTCAAAAACTGGATGTTGTAGACAAAATTTGACACTTGAAAATTTCCTTGACATAACACTAGAAGTAAGTTGTCTTACTTCTGATTCTGTTCTCTGAGCTGTTTGTAACTACACTTGTGTTCAATGCTGCTAGTTAGCTCTGTTTTTCTTGTGACAATCGTTGCTTTCACAAAGATGCTTGTGTTAGATTACAAGAGAAGAGTTTGATTATTGGCGCTGAAATTTCACTTCTGTGTAGTTTATCCAATGTAATTTTGAAAGTCAGACCTTGGCTTTCTGTTAATTACCATGCATGGTGGTTCTTCAGTTTAATAAACATTTTCCTTGGACGATCTTACCAATATCGTAGAGTTGTAGAATAGTTAGGATTGGAAAGGACCCCAGTTCCATCCACCATGCCATGGGCAGGGACACCTCTCACTTTTCTGTTCCATTCTTTGCATTGCTTCCTTTGCCTGGGTTATCAGCCCAGGTATGCTTACTAAGCCTAGCATTGTAAACATCTCTCAGCTGTATGCCCATCACTGTCATGTTTCTTCTTTCCTTATCAGCTTGTTTATCCACTCTTAAGCTCTGAATCTTAGTACTTGCTGTCACTGTGTTTCTTCTCTTAGAGTAATTTTTCAGTGTGTTCACATGTAACCTCAACTTCTTGGAAAGATTATATATGGTGGGATTACACAGAGAGCTACAGCTGAGTTTTTTTGTTTTGGCAGTTCCACCAGCTGTCATATAATGTAAAGAAACATCTAATATTAAGAAAATATAAATAAATATCCAACCAGTAGGATTTTTCCCACTATTCCACGTGAAAATGGTAGAATAGCATTCGGTCAGGTTTTACCCAGAAATAGGAAGTTGTGTGCTGACTGCTGGCTAGGAACTAGTTTAAATTTTGATTATATGAAATAGTAAGTGCTGAGTTGCAGGATGACTCAGTTCATTACAGCTTTGTCTTCTCAAATACATGAATTAAGATAGTATAAGTATGGAAGTAAAAATTACCAGTGTTTCAGGTTTTGCTGCTTAAGCCAGAGGCAATGTAAAGTTTGGTAGTGTTCAAAACAAAATGCCTCAAAAAAAACTCACAAAAAAGAAGAGACAGTCATATAGAACAAATAGAATAAATTTCATTCCCTGAAGCAGATGGTCCATTCTGTGGTAACTAGTCTATAGCACCGCATTCCAGCTTTCCTGATTTATTTGCAATAGGATACTGCGTTCTAAAGAAGATGGCAATTTAAGATGGCATATTAATTTTTAAAAAAATAAGAGTAATAATTCAAATTATGTATTTACAGTACCACAAGTCATTCTAGAAGTCATATCCCTTTGATTTCATAGTGATATCCTACTGTCTCTTTGAGTTTTTCTATCCCTAAGCCAGATGGTATTAAAGTTAAGCTAAAATAGTGCTTAATCTCTGGGGAAAACTATTACCTTTAACAAAAATTCTTTACACTATGATAAAACTTTACACCACAAAAAATGGTAGTCAGGACATCATTTTTGCTTCAGTAATCTTACTGGGTGGGTGGGGATTAGTCACACAGTATCTTGTTTCGGGGGTTTGCATTTTAGTTTCCAACAAGTCTATTAAATATGGTGCAATTATATCTTGGTACTAATTTAAAAATAAGAGTGAATAAAATTTTGTGTATGGATAGGCAACTAAGTTGTGTGCTCCTAGTATTTTCTAAATTCTTATAAACACGGAAATAAAACTCATAAGACATTATTACCAATATCTGCTTCAAGCACTGAATTTGTAAAGTAGATTGTTAATAATATAAGGAATGATATATCACAGCTGTAATACTGTGTCTTCCAAAGTTAATGAACAGCTATAATTTTCATAATGAAAAATTAAAATAAGGCTAAAGTGCTTTATAAGACTGCCTACAGACCTAGCAACAGTCTAAATAGAAGAAAGAGCATTAAATTTGTAGGACTTGCAAATATATATTATCTAGTATTGATAGAGGACTAAAATCCTGTACTTATATTTAGGGTTTTTGAATGTGGACAATTCAACCAGAACACAGTGCAGAAAAATGAGATGTTATTTGCTATCTGAAATCACTGCGTACACAACAGTTTGTGGGTTTATATGTCTTCAGTACTTCAGTTTCCTGGTTCTCTCTTGTTGACTCAGTGCAACAATCTCTTGTCTGTGTTTCCCTTTTCTTTACCATTTCTTAAGTAAAATGAGCTTTCGTGCTTGCTTTTACTGTTAACTACCTGTAATGAAGCTCTTGTTGCTGTGCATTGGCTATTCTGCGGTAATTGTGCCCAAGCCATACAGATGAGCGCCTGGCTTAATATATTAGGGTAGTTTTGAAAAACTACTACCCGCAGATGTTTGCCTTTGTGAGATGGTATTGCACAGGTAAGGATTATTTTAGAAATGACCCTTAAAGAAAATATCTAACTCCATGATGACATTCAGCTTCAAACCACAAGAAGCTGCTGTAACAAGTTTGCCATGTTCTTGCATTGCCCTGAGTGTCAGTGACATGGTAGGATGAGTGTTGCACAGTCAGAGGCTGTGAAACTGCCTTCTCTAACCACAAGTGTTTGCCCAGGTGGGAGGTCGGGCCTCCAGTACACGTAGAGAAGCTTTGAGAGGCTGACACGTACAGACTGAGATGAGCAATGTAATATTGCACTTCTCTGAACCTTTTTATTTTCACTTTGTGTAATCCAGAATGACTGTAATTGAGAGTATATTTGGAATAAGCAGGCTTTGTGGTTATCAAATGTGTCAGCTTTGCTTTTTATGTTTATATGTCGGCTTTGTAACTCTTATAAGCTGTTATTGCATGACAGACTCCTCCATCTTAAATTCAGTCTCTTGAATTCATCTTTTCCCTTCATTTTTTTGACAGCATAACAATGTTATACCTTGATCCAAGTATATCTGTCCCACACAGGGGGTTTTCTGTGTGGCTTTTTTTTTTGTAGTCATTACTACACTAGGCAGAGCAGTCCTCATTAATAAAATTCCTGTGAGGTAGTTTTTTTAGAGTCAATTTTCTGTAGATCTTCAGTATTTCTACAGTTTGCAAAAACGAAATGGAGAGGATTTATCCAATTTTTACCCAGTATCTCTTTTGCTGCTCAGGATATTGGTTTCCAGTCAAAAAAAATGTGCACCAAATGAATTTCAGGACTATGGCAACCTATCTTCTTCCCAGATGTGGTATTTATGAAACAGAAACATTGGCATTCTGAAACAACTTAGAATGAATGACTTGGCAAATTAAAGAAACCCAGAATTAAGGGGTGATTTTCATAGTTGTAATGAATTGTAAAATATACAAATATCATTTAATAACACTGATTCAGTTGTTGAAGCTAAAGTATCAATTTGCTCAGCTATGAAGTAATGAACTGGGAGAATAATAATTTAATAATTAAACCTGAGGTTCCTTGAGTGGTTTGTTCACTTTAAGGTTCCTTGAGTGGTTTCAAGCCTGATCTTCTCCTAGAGCAGGTGGTTCTCCATTTGCCCAGCCTTGTGCAACTTGAGCAGTGTGGCTGGAGCACTTGCCAGTGAAGACAGAGGTAAAAAAGTCTTTGAGTGTCACGGTAACTAGGGCTCACATGTCCTTCCAGTGAGGGCGCACAATTTCCCTAGTCTTCCTTTTATCACGGATGTACCTAAAGAAACTTTTCTTGTTGCAGTTGACTTGCTTGGCCAAATTTAATTCTGTCAGGGCTTTAGCTTTACTAACCTGATCCCCTGGATCACTTGCACTTACACCTGGGCACAGTAAACAAATGGCTCAAATTGATAGAGATTTACCTTAGATCCCCTTCATGTGACTTAAATAATGTTCTGCAAATGAAGATATGGTATCATTTCACAAGTTGCTTTTTCATTTCAGCTTTCAAGACAGAGGGTGAAGTTGAGCACAAAACTCAAATCTTTGCACAAACTTTACCTTCCTACAGCCTTTTTATTGAAAGATATTTTTCTGTTGTCAGCAGCTCCAGGAAGAGAGTACTGTGGTTAAATTCTGCATATGATCTTTGACAGTCACAAACCTCCTCCAAAAAACCCAAAGGAAAGCTGTTAGCAGATTGAGCAGCCGAAGTAATAAGTAGACCCTGTTGCATAAGAGGGCAAACTGTATATCCTTATCATTTATCTTCCTCCTGTTCCACTTAAAAATGTCTTTGTACAGACTATCTTAAATTTCTGATGACTCAAGGTTGTAAATTAACATACAGCATAATCTGAAATGCAGATGAGGGGAGAGAGGGCACTTGTGGAAAGTGGCTTCTTGTCTTACTGTCAAGGAGACTGTTATGCTTGAAGTTTTATATTTCTCCTGAAATCTGTAGATATTTTTGGATACGCAGGTGGTAGGGTATGTCTGTCATATTTTCTAGTTCTTTTTTTCTCTCAAGGAATTCTTTGCAAGATTCTTTAGATTCTTGACAATATATTTTAAATGCATTTGTTTCTTCTTCTGTTTTTCTCTGCATTCAGTAATCAATTGCATGATTTTCTCTCCTTTCATAAGGACTCCTAATGTATGCACGGTTATACTGGTAAATAAAAGCTTCTAAATTCCCTGAAAAGATTTTTTTCTGATGAAGCTAAATTAAGTGACAGTATCTTCAGTGTTGAAAAGGCAAGGTAAATTTTGAGATATGAAGATTGATATGGAAGAGAGCTGCGAAGATAAAGAGAAGATTAATAAGGCCAGTCAGGAGCAATGCTGAAAGAGGGATAAAGAGGAAAATGTATCAGTATGGGGTTTAGGGTGCTAACTCTAGACTGAAGCAGCAGAATTTTTAGAACTAGCTCTTCTCTGGAAATTCTTATCAATAAAGTGGCTATTCCAGCCAGGGAGAGAAGTAGAGATATGGCTTTGCAAAATAACCTGGTAGGAGGTTAAAGGAAAGACATGTGACATATGCCTTTGGTATCAAACTGATGGTATTAAACTGATGGTATCAGTTGGCATTGCTCTGCAGCTTGGGAGCATCATCTGGTGATAATGGTACAGGAGTAGGTTCTGCTTCTTGCGTACATAGTGGAATTGCTATGGAGCAACAATAAAATCTGTTGGAAGCCAGTAGCATGGCTGTAGATGCAGGCAGTACCTTGCAGCTCATCAGCGACATCCATACTTTTGGCAGCACAGGCAAATGCTGCTGTAACCCCACTTACCTTCACACTCCTATTGGATCCTCCTCTTCTGTTATCTGCAGTACGTTTCCATTTTGGGAAGTAGAAGCCAGGAAAACAGGTCATGTATTCTGCAACCTGGGAAGCATTATCTGGCAATGTCAGGAGAAGGACAGAAGGGGAGGGCGTGTTCCCAGATGTTATTATGGACGAGGCTCAGAAGAGGTTGTGAGTGATGGTGGAAAGTATAATGGGTGTGCATACTTCTTATTCTTTCTCTGCTCGTTGCTCAGTGTGTGTAGCACAACTGATGTTTTAAGGATGACTGAAATGTGTGTGGTTGGCTTTATTTACCTGACAGTGATGTGTCTGAACTGCTTTTAGCATTCCTTCCTTTCTTCATCAGCTCGTGAGTTTCTAATTTAGCAAGAGCTAATGAGCTTTTCCAAATTATCTTACTGTCAGCTCTCTTAAATTGTCATTTGTCTTTTTGTGTTAATTTGGGGAAAGAAAAAAAAGTAGTGCACAATGACTTTCCTAAAACCTTTAGAAATTTTTTCCCAGTAAAAAGCCTTTGTTTAATTCCTGAGTTCAGTGCTGTCCTTTAAGAAGTATTTAGGCTACAAATATAAATACTACTTAAGTTCTTGAGAGAAAAGCTTCTTAAATTCATATCGCCATATAGTTGCTGTTTAATATTTCAAAACCACAGACTGGCTGAAGGAAAAATCAGTGGTGTAACTGACTTGCTGTGAAGTGCAGCGATAGTCAAGTCCATATCTGTGTGGATACCTGATGTGCAAGTCTTCGAAATAACCCTATGCTAAACATACAATTGTCACAATAAAACATGTTTTTTAATGTAGCAGGCTCTGTCTGTAAGTGCAGGAGTGCTCTAACAGATGGTAGCTAGGGAAAGCATTGCCTGAGAGAGGAGGATGAAGCACAAGTGAGCAGCTTGCCCAGATCCCCAGCCCACGCAGTGGTGTGCAAAGACCAGCTTGCAGGTGTGAATGGCAGGATACTTTAGCGTGGGCTGTGAGACAGGTGAGTGGCTACTGGTATCTTGGAAAGCAGTTCTGCCTACCTAAGTGGAGTTC
Organism: Psilopsiagon aymara; assembly: GCA_024733675.1. Classification (NCBI taxonomy): domain Eukaryota; kingdom Metazoa; phylum Chordata; class Aves; order Psittaciformes; family Psittacidae; genus Psilopsiagon; species Psilopsiagon aymara. The sequence goes on along the minus strand of JANRGW010041920.1, from coordinate 3,005 downwards.
AGAATTAAAGCTTTCGCTATTAACTATGAATTAATCAGGTCATTAAATAGGAGTTTAGAAGGAATGTTCAACTCAAGAGACTCAAATATTTTACTAATACTAGGTGGTTTTCCAGTTTTTGTCAACCAACAACGCATTAATATTATGGAAAATTGGGGTATTAAAATATCAAAATAATATGAAGTAGGTATGATGAGTCATTGTGTTTATTTGTAGAATAGATAGACCTAAGACTGCTGGGCTCCTAAGTGGCACGCTAAAATTACAATATATTAAAATAAGCTTGAATGTACAAATTGATCTGCTAAAGTTGCCCAGTGAGGGAACATCAATTTGAAGACAAGTTTCAGCACATCCTGCTGACAAGTGAAGACACAGTGATGTTTGTATTATTTGAAGATATTTTTTGGGTGGTCTGTTTTCCAGAACAAATCATAAGACTTTCAAAAGCAAATTGGATCAAAAAGTAAATTGAAGACTAGAAAGGGGAAAATGGCATAAATAAAGCAACAGATCACAATCCAATGACTAATAAAAATGCTGTATGTATTTTTACATCAATATTTTGTCACTGTGTTTAATGAACCTCAAAGGTTCACTCTCATTTAATATCCTTTATGATCAGGGAGCACATTGTTCTTCCACAGTGTAAAGATTTCTGTGAACACCTGATTTGCTTTGCAGAATTTAGGGGGCTTTATTTGTTGTTTAGATCTCCAAGTGCATTTAAAAATACAGTATGAATTCACGTGTAGTGATAAACAACATAAAAAATAATTTCATGTGAGCTCTGTTGGGAGTGGAAGATTGTTCTGCTCAGTGGACAAATACTTTTCTTTATCCCCAAAAAAGCATTTTTTGAAGAATATGTTTAAAGATATTTTGAGAACATTTCAGTGCAGATTTAAACTTATGCAGTACTGAGAGCAAACTATCTACTGAGGTATGTGCACTGATCAGAGGCAGGGTTAGTGTCTGGTGCATTATGAGGTGTACTTCTCAAGCTCAGGCCCTGCCAAGCCCAGCAGGCAGTGTTTGCACAGGCCTCTGGAGGGTTTGGAATTTTTCTTGTGCTATCCTCTTTCCCCATGTAAGCTTCCCCTCCCAGTCCATATTTGTCATGTCTGTGACTGAGTTCAGTCAGACTGCTTCAGAGCTTGAAGTACCGCGCTGCTGCAGAACCCGTGGCTAGAATGACGCCTTGTTTGTTTCTCTTTTTTGTTTCTTTCTAATCCGTAAGAATAGCCAGGTTACATCCGAGTTCCCTGTAACAAGCAGCTAGTTTAATTTTTACAGTTTTCATGGCGATGTTATTATTATTTACAATGATTTTGTGACAGTCTGGCCATCACTATTTTACGTGCATTTGAATGCTCTACTCACTTTCCAGTTCTCCTGTGCTGGAACCCTGTATAAAGTAATTGTCATTTTGCTAATGTGAAGTGAAATTTCATGTCAGCAGGCCAATCATATGCTAAGCTGGGTTTTATTTGTTCCTGAAGACTGTAATGTATTATTCTCCTAGGTAGTATATGAACATTTGAGATGTATTAATAATGGAACTTTTCTATAGATCTGTAAGATGTAGATGACATTTTTCTCTGAGTTAGGATTGTTACATACTAAGAGTAATTTTTCAACTACAATTTCCCAAAGTACTGCATTTAGAAACACCAGAATGCATTCGTATTATAGCTTTATTTATATAATTGTGGTTCCTATTTATTTTATATAGACATCCTTCTTAGGTTCAGAAAACAAACATGATGGAACTTTCTGACAATGATCATTTATTTGCTTAGAATGTAAATTTAACTTTTAGAGCTTTTTTGATTAGAAAGGAAGAAAAGCAAACTGTTTATTCTGAACTATAAAAATATTCAGTACTAATTTTATTAACCAGTAAACAATTCAGGGTACTTTAGGTGCAATTCTTTTTCATCATTGTAACAGGCCACTAAAGGATAATGAACTTGTCTCGATGTGCATGCTAATTTGTTGTGAAAGGTGGTAAATGAGAAGAGTTACCCAAGAGTTAAAGTCTAAGGATAACAACTAGAAATGCATGTGCTTCATTTTTTATGTACCTGAAAGTGATATGAAATGGAAGAAGTCAAAGACTCAGTCGAATGCTTAAGAGTGAAAAATGTATACATTTTAAGTAATTCATAGGGTTTTTTTCCTGAAGAGAACAAAAGCCAAGGTTATGTATGTCATCCTGGTGTACTAAATCCTATTTAAACAATTATGAGATGTTTAGTTTTTGTTATTTTTTTGTCTTACTCTACCTCACATATTATGCCATTGGGATAAATTATGTTGGTTTATTCCCATTTTGCAGACAAAATGCATGAAGAAAAAAGATTGAGTTGCTTGGGGGCAGGAATAAGGTTGTGAGCAGAGAAAGGAAAAAAAAAGAATCTTTGCATTCTAGATTAGTAATCCATTTGTATATATATTAGCTAATATATTTGCCTTTTTTTTTTTTTTTTTTTTGCTTTCTATCTGTTTTCTATGTAGCATTTTCTTCAACTAATCAAAAATTATCTTGTTTTTAAGCAAACTTCTCTGATTAATGAAACTTCAAGCCATCCATCACAAGGGAGAATTTCACTTCAGTTAATTCCATGTGTCTTGCCTTCATCTAATTTTCTGGTGTTTCTGGTAAATATATATTGCCTTTATCCATCACAGAAATGTAATAATCATTTAGAAAAATAAAGCTAAAAATGCTCTATTTGTCGTTACAGAATAGAATTGAAAAATATGAAGGTGAAGTCAAAGACATGCTTTTACGGGGTTTTATTAACATAGGAATTACTCCTGCTCAAGCAGTTTGATGGCTTTATTAATGTAATTTATTTAATAAAGAAGTCTGACACTGTTGGATTGGGGAGAACAAAAGGTAGTCAAAGAAATAGGAAAGGCAGGTGTCGTGGTTTAAGCTGTAAATCAGCCACGCAGTTTGTTAACCCACCTCCCCCTCCTAAAAGAGCTGCCGCAGT
>JANRGW010041916.1:42955-55621 GCA_024733675.1 Psilopsiagon aymara | reverse complement strand
CTGCCCATGGCAGGGGGTTGGAACTAGATGATCTTAAGGTCCTTTCCAACCCTAACTATTCTATGATTCTATGATTCATCAGCAATGTTGGTCTCTAAAGAACAACTGCTCTTTGTACAATACCATTTATATCTATTTTTTACTTTGCTGTTATTTTACAAAATAGGATGTCTTGCAATACAAAATAAAAGAAAGAAAAAAAAGAAAGCCTTTCCCAGACTTCATTCTTCTCAAAGAAATACCATGAAGCTGCTATTTCTCCTCCAGGGAGACTTAAACTCCCACTTCCAATAGAAAGCCTTCCAGGGTACTGACCATCCATGGTTATGTCAAGGAGACAGAGAAAGGTAATGGCTCTGTTCTGCACACAGGGCAGGTGCCATCTTGCAAGGCGCAGAGCTCCAGGCAGCCTGCCAGAAAGCAGACTTTGCAGTGGTCATGTCTCATGTCAGACTCAGCCACGTGAGCTGACACAGAAGAGACATTTCTTCCCTTCTATTTCTCCACCCCGCTGCTACCTCACAGGCCAAAGCACTGTCTCACTTCAAAAGAAGAAATTTGAGCCATCTCCATGTACTGTAAATACACTGCATGTTCAGCTGCCCACTTCATAAGATGATGGGAAAGAACAGGCAGAGGTCAAGCGTAGCACAGCATGTGTAGGAGCAAGAAAGGTTAAATGTCACATTTGCTTTAGGGTCAGCTTAGGGTCATTTGGCTGGAGGAAAAAGCACCATCCACATATTATGTTACTTTTGCTTTCATTTTCTCTCCACAATCCACAGTGAACAGCTTAACAGCTTTCTTGTGCATGATACTTTAAAAAAAATTTATGTAAAACAGATGTCCTGGAACAAATCCCAAAAGCCTAAAGAAACCTTTTAAAATAAAGAAGAACAGGAAAAAAGAAAAAAAAAAAAGACTAACCCCAAAACCAACCCCCCAAACATGTAAGCAGCGCAGAATTTTAAAGATAATTGGGCCTGTAACTGTGTATCTATTTTGAAATACTAGTTGCTTTGAGTAACTAATGCACTCCTTTCCTCAAACTGCATTTCCCTTAAGATAGCTAGTATTCCATGCCCAGTTCCCACCAAACCAGTTTTGCATTTTCTTGCACGTTTACCTGAAACATGCACAGAAATGCCTATCTTAATTTCTCTGAGCCACTGCGGACATTTATGAACAAATAAAAATGTTTTCTGAGCCAGAGATTAAGGTGAAAAGGGAGTCGTTTACTTTCTAAAGCTGGGGTACCAACTAATAGTCTGCAGGCCAGTTCTGACTCTTTAGAACAATATATGGAGACTTGGGTCCACTTCCTGATCACATCTGAGACAACATTCAGAAAACTAATTGATTAATTGTTCTAGTGTGTCACTATATGCATCTTTCATGGTCATTTTGTTAGACCTTTCCCCTTGGCCATGGTAATTGCTCTTCACTGATCTACAGAAGTTCTTCATGTGTGTCAGAGGACATGAAACTATAAGACACAATCAGAGGAATTTACCATAAGATTGGCTCTAGATATGGGAAGGGCAGATGAAAAGGGCAGGAACTTTGGAGAGTAACACATTGCTGTGCTACACTGCCAGAAGTTACAATACACTAATAGTAGTGCGTGTTCCCTTGTAAATGGAAGTGTGCCAATGTTGCAAACATATTTATACAGAATTTGTTCTTTGTCACACAAGTACTCTCACAAATTCCTGTCATGAAGTCATAAAAATACATATGCAACATTATATGATACATGTAGCATGCCTCAGTGGATCCATATGGAGAGATCTGGATGTAGACAAGTATCTGACCCATCATAGTGTTTCCTCCTCTCGGTTCCTACCAGAATTTGTGGTTATTTATTGTAGATTAGAGATGAACTGTAACTTTAAAAAGAATTAACATAGAGTCCTAGTTTGGAAGATTACTGTGTTCCACTACGTAGTGAGATAGAGATAAAACACATAAACCAAACACTGGTACTGCATTCATCTGAGTTGGAGAGGTTATTTTCTCCTTTCAAGCATGTAATAAATGGCTACAGTGATATCAACAAGCCCCAAAGCTGTAAATAGGATCCAAACCTGTCAATATAGGCATAGGGCTACCTCAGAGATATGATGGAAAACATCTTGTAAGTTTAAATATCTAGCAACAAGGAACATTAGAGAGGAAGAAGTCAGCATGACTGAAAACTGAAGGGAAGAGTGGAAGTAGAAAAAGATGACACATGACAGTGCAAGATGTGTTGCCAAGATAGGGAAGGTAAGCTTGGAGGCAGTGAATGCTGCCAAACATGGACAGATGCATACACTGCACTTTCTCATTCTTACATAAGAAATCCCAGACACAATATTCTAGCTGTCTAATAAAAGCCATCTTTTTAGAAAAAGTTGTTACGTCTCCCTGTAAAACATCTGCTGGTGGTATGCTGAACAAAAGGAGAGGTGCTGACACCTGGGCAAAGTCAAAGCAAACCTTCTCCCTTTTAAAGATATGCAGTATCTAGTACTTATGAGGTTCTATAGAAATCTATCCCATGGACCTATGTCCTGGGCTCAGAATGGGTTCAACCTATAACAGCATCTCATTCAGAAAGCCACTCAGAAAAGCAGTGGGATTTATCTCAAAGAGCTCAGACTTCAAATAAGAGAGATCACTGGGGGATTCCTTCACAATTCAAGAAGAGAAGTAGGAATTTTTTCAGATGTAGTTCATCTGAAGTATTTTGAACCTCTAAACTGAAATGAATCAGCTCCTGACCTCCACTGACTGCATTAGCTGGGTCACACCCACTATAAGGCCAATGTAACTTAGACAAATCCATCCTGAATTTTCTTCACATACTGTATATTTCAAAAGGAGAGGTAAAAACATTCAGAGGTGATGGCCTCAGAAGACGGGAAAACATCACATATCATACAATTATCTGGAGGACTTTCCAAACAATTTTGTAGTTATCAACAACAACACATGCTCAGTCCATAGTGACAGAAGGACTCATCTCATGTCTCCATTAGCACATAAAACTGGAATTTCAGTTTAAACTAGTCACCTGTGCTCCTTACAAAGTCAATGCACTTTCCCCTACTTGAGTGGACGGTTATGGTAATGGCATAGGTCGTGAGAACAGGATGCTTACTCCTGCCCTTCATTTCCATGAAGCAGCAATACTTTTAAGATTCCTGCTGCACCACCTCTCAGTGGTTTCTGTAAAACATCTGTGAGTGCTGAGGCCTTCAGTTCTACCTCATTTCAATATCATCAGTACAGCGAAATTGATCAGAGAGCTGATACTTTGTAGTTTTGTTCCAGAAGCAAAACCAAACCAAACCAAAAAACAAAACAAAACAAAACAAAACAAAAAAAAAAAAAAAAAAAAAAGGAAGGAAAGAAAAACCTGTATTTAAATTTTTGGCTCTTCAAGTAGATAATGCAAATAAAATTAATTTTGATAAATACTCAGATTAAATTAAGCTTTCCAAATGCACCATTTCTACAATGAGATTGAATGTTCTGATCCTTTGGGAAGGACTGTCTCAAAGCAGTGATGAATTAAATGTGAAATCTGTAAGTTTGTGTCCAAGAACCTCATTTTAGAGAAACACATCTAACTTAACCATGAACACATAATTAGTGAAAGAGCTCAAGAGAGAAAAATCAAAGTGAATCCCACAATTCCTTGACTAAACCCATGCTTTGCTTGAATACAGCTAGGGAGTTTCCAGGGTGGGTGGGCATCTGGGAAATCTTTCAGGGGGTTCCTGCCATCACCAGTGCTTGCATGTGAAAACAGATTTTTTGGGACAAAACCAGGTATTCAGTGGAATGCACTCATAACAAATGCCAACATTCATTGGAGCAGCTTTTTTCTGTCTAAGAGATGGTAATACATGGGAAAGAACAAAGAGAACCAGAATATTTGCTGACTACTAATCACCTGAAGGAATACACACAACCAGGAGGGTAAAGAATGCTACTTAAGGGTGAAAACAGAACAGGCTAGGAGAAGAAGGGAAGGTAGCCTTCTCTGTGGTGAGGATGAATTTATATTCATTGTGGCACTGGGTTACTTCATACACAAGATGTAGGCAAAAGAAATGCTTATTAAAGGACAGAGCTACGAGGGCCAGCACAGTGGAATTATTTTGTTTGTTGAAGAACCAAAAAAGTCAGTCCTCTGTTTCAGATATTTTCAGTCTTTCTCAACTCAGTAACTTCACTTTGCTAGCACAGCAGCATTTGGCACTATACAATCACTTGGCTCTGCTTCACCAGAAAAATAATTTCCATTTGTAATAGAAGGTTTAAATACAAGTTTTCACAGGAACTTGCAACCTGAAACCTGAGTCAGCTAAGGTTACAGTAAAAGACTGCTAGCACAGTTCAAGAAAACAGTTTCCTTTTCAAGTCATCCTTTAGCTCTTTCATCAACTTGACATTACTTGTCCCTAAGCTAATCCAAGTGGCTAGATAAAACAGTGCTACTAGCTGTTGAACCCCAAATAATCTAGGAGATGCTGCTCTACAATCTTAGCAGCCAGCATGCATTCTTCAGCTCTTCCAGGAAGTGTGAAGAAAGAGAATAAAGTCTGCAAGAACAGAAATAAGACCTCAGTTCAACAAAGCACCTAAACACATGCTCAATTCTAAGCATGAAATAAAATACATCTTTCTTCAGAAATAAACTAAAAGAACTCAAGCATCTGTTGCACTAAGCCCACCACTGAACTTCACTGTTGTCTTTGAAACTTGGAGATCTGCCTTCATTCAGTATCTGCTCATGTGTCCTGCTGAATAAGGGTATAGATGGGAGGTTCTTCATCCACTGAAAACCATGTATGTGCTAAGTGATCTTCTGAGTCATAGAATACAAAGCAAAATTTTTTAAGGCCACCCATGAGCTGGACTTGTCCAACGAAGTCTCCATGCCCCTCCAAACAACATCAGATACTAAAAAGGAGCAAAATAGCATCTGAACCACAGGCTACAGCTGTCTTCAAATAAAATAGTTTAATGGGAAGACTTTTCAATTTAACATCCTTGAAGAGTTTTGACTTTCATGCCCCATATATGTGGACAATATATATTCAGAATCTGGAAGGGGAGCAAGCCCCTCACAGCACTCTTGCCTTCATGCCTGCCCTTTGCCTAGGTCTTCACACCATACCTGTGACTAATTCTTCCCCAGTCTTTTCAATCAATTCACATTACTATGAATCCCCTCAGCAGCTCAAATGTGATTCACCTTACTCACTTATTTCAGATGACATTGCTTTAGGCTCCCTCACACTCCATGGAACGAAAAAGTACTGTCACGGAACAAACCAGCACCTCCGCTTTAAATGTGCAATCTAGGACAAGATTATTTATGCACTGGAGACAAAACACACAGGGAATACAGAGTAGCTCAAGTTTAAAAGTCACATTTACCCAAAAGAATACTGGCATCTCATCTGCGTCTCCTGGGCAAATTCTTATCTACCTTAATGGTCTCTGCAAAGACCATTCACCCATCCAGTGTTATGACCCTGTCCTACACTTCAGGGCCTCCCTTTGCAGGCTCTCCTACCTCACCAAACATGAGCTCCTAACCTTTGTTTTTCAGGTCTCTGCTGGTGTGCTGCCACCTAAAAAAAACAGTAAAACCCTAACTTCCATTCTGTGTCAAGATTTCAATCAGCTAGCGATATCTGCTCTCACTGACCACTGGATGATGCCCTGAGCAACATGATCTGGTTTTGGAATTGGCCCTGCTTTGAGAAAGAGAAGGGACAAGAGATCTCTAGCAGTTCCTTACAGCATAAATTATTTTTTCATTCCTGGATTCTAGGGCATACCTCCTTATGTTAAAAAAAAAGATAGATGACAGCTACTTCCAAACCCCTTCGGCTGGCAATGCTGTAATTAACAGATTACAGACTGCATCTTGAACAATAATCAGCAATCTAGAGGCTTTGAAGTTGTTTTTATTCACTCATGTTTCAGGTATTTCAGACTCTTTTTGCATAATCATAATTAAAATATTATGCCAAATACTACGAAAAGGTATTTTTTTATATTTAAAAATAATCTACCTATTCTTCACTGGCAAATTGCCCAGCCACACCACCCAAATAGCAGAAGGCAAAGGCAGGGACCGGAAGAGTGAAGAACAGCCAACTGTAGAAGATCAGCTTCAAGAATATATAAAGAACCTGAAGGTCCATGGGACCGATGAGATGCATCCACAGGTCCTGAGGGAACTGGTGGATGAAGTGATTAAGTCACTATTCATCATATTTGAGAAGTCATGGTCTAAAAGAAAGCTGGAGAGGCACATTTTACAAGGCATATAGGGATAGGACAAGGGGGAATGGGTTTAAACTGAAAGAGGGGAGATTTAGATTAGATTTGATGAAGAAACTCTTCCTTGTGAGGGTGGTGAGGCCCGGCACAGGTTGCCCGGAGAAGCTGTGGCTGCCCCATCCCTGGCAGTGCTCGAGGTCAGGTTGGATAGGGCTTGGAGCAACCTGGTCTAGTGGAAGGTGCCCCTGCCCATGGCAGGGAGGTTGTAACTAGATGATCTTTAAGGTCTCTTCCAATTCAAACCATTCTGTGATTCTGTGATGGAATTTTATTTTATTTTTTTTATTCCGATCTAAAGAAATACTTAAAGCCTAACAATATTTGAAAATATTCATGAAAAAGACACTTGTTTTGAGAAAGTACGGGTTTGCTATACCTGGGAAGGTCTCTCAAGTTCAAAATGGACTGAATAGCTGATCTCCCAGCAGTTAGGACATGGGGCAGAATGAGGAAGGATCCTCACTCCATCTGATTTGGAGCTTGCCCAGTCAAAATGTGCTTTGAGACATCATTCTTGCCAGACAGAGAAATAACCCTGTCCTTCCTCTCCACTTTGAAAGAGTCAATCAATAACAGAAGGGGCAAACTGGTTCGTGGACATCCTCACCCCCAAAAGGAGGAAACAGCAGGAGTACAGCATTCCTCTAAGTACCCCTCAGGACTGGAACTGAGAAAGCAGAAAGGTTGCACCTGTGATGGCTACATGCAAAATACAACTACTGGTGCTGGCTCACAGGCCATCTCTCTGCTTCTGCTGGCATAAGCCTCCTGAAACTCAAGCTGTCTGAGCCGTGGGAGTCTGCTACTGCCACTCAAAGGGAATCAATACTTTAGTCCATGCACTGAGATGCCAGCTCACAGAGCCTGGCTGGCAGCCCCGTTGGAACTCATCAGCACACTTCCTTTTATTCACTTCTACCTGCTTTCCTCCTTCCTCTCCACTGGAAAAGCTACCCCAGTAAAGGACAACACTCCCAAGAATAAGGTGGCACAGAGACAACAGCACTCAGAAAACATCCCATGTCCCACGAACCTGGATAACAGCAAAAGAGATTATCCCATAGCCCACAGAGGCAGGTGGCTCTTTTCCAGTTCTCTGGCACTTCAGCTACTATTACTAGGGCAAGGGTTTAGCATTGCAGTGAGGACAGCTAATGTATTTTAATCTCCATCTGCATTGCTCACTATTTACTTTCCCACATACACAACCCAGAGTAGATAAGTTGTTCAGCCAGGATTACGCAACAGTTTATAGAGCTTTAATTAGTTTCACTTTCTTACAGCTCTATTGAAGAAGTACTTTTCAGCTCTTGAAATAGCCAATAGATTTTCGTTCTTATTTGGTAAAAACAAGCCACACTTCTGTACAGACACGTGCCATTTAATTGATCATTCCTGGAGAAGGACAGCTTCCAAGTTCTCCACCCATTTAGCTCCACAATAAAGCTGTCAGTCTGGGGAACAAGACGTGCGCCAGCAGGAGAAACACACTCCCAGCACCTGACTCTCAAACGTGGACTCACTTGCACAGCAACGGGGTACTCGTGAGCCAGAGGTCAGGACAGGATGTTGAAACCCAGCTCGCTGAACTGGCTTTCTCAGAACACCACTGTCCCTTCCACAGCACTCCCCAAATGGCACAGCCTTTGTCAAGATCATACAGAGCACGCAGAACATCTGCTTGTGAGAGCCCACCCAAACAATCCCAGACCCAAAGAACTGATCAGTAGTTATGAAAGCGTGATGTGCTATACATCAAAGAGCATTGTAGGAAGCATCAAACAATTATCCCCACACTGGCACCATAAACTGGAAATTAAATTTTCATACATTTGGACATGATTAATAAAATTTAAGCAGTTGTTCATCCGAAGGACAGTGTTTGTTAGCTGACTTATTGCAGTGGTAAACGGCCAGTTTCTATTTGTCTGCTCTTGTAATAAGGGCCAAAGTAAAATTTATCCAACTTTTCAGAGGAAAAAAAACCCAACCAAAACCAAAAACAACCCAAAAAAACACACATAAATCTCTTTATCTGACACTCACCAGCTCAAATCAAATACAGCTATTTTCAAAGCTATTAAGACACAAAAGAAATTGAAAATGATAGATTCCATATAAAGAAATAATTTGATACAGAAAACCAGCAGGAAGTGTTTAGTTGTCCAGGCTGGTTGCTACAAATAGAAAGGTAAGGAGGCAAAGACAATGTTTATGAAGTGCTTTATACAGATACATACCATTGCATATCTACAGGAGGCCAGGAGGTGCTACATGGATTGCTGGACAGCTCCAGCTTTACATCTAAGAATCAATGTTTGTGCTTTAATTGAGAGCAGACAACTTTTGGGATTAAAACTGGTGTAAGTTAAAAGAAAGAAGGATGTGTGCATGACCAAGATTTGATCTGCCTGATTCAATTTACAGACACAGAGTGGAAAAGTAAACTCCTGCAAAAATGTCATTTAGTGTGTAAAATTTTAATCTAAAACCAGCTTTTCCCCAAAGCCTCAAAACCTGAAAATGACATAAACTAAAAAGGATCAAATTCAGCAGTGTGTGTGTAGCCTGTTTTTACCACCCACCACATCTCCTCACCTCCCTCCCCCAAAAAAATAAAATCTGTGAACTATTTTAAAAACCTAAAAATGTGCCAATGTTTGTTCTATTTTTTTTTTTTTTTTTGTTAATACTCGGTTTACTAATGTATAGGGTAAAATGAAAATAAAAAGAAAACGGAAACACACTTCCTTAAAAAAATTATATAATCCACTACCTTGTTTTTCTCATCTCAGATCATCACCTCACCAGCAGGATCCCACAGCAATCCCTAACACAAAAAAAGCTGACTGACAAATTTGAAGCAATGAAGAGTTTGCCTCAGAGGAAAATGCCTCCCTCAGGCAGTCAGTGAGAGCCCTGAGCACGGGTAGTAGCATACCCCACCTAAGCTAATAAATCAAACAGTGCAAAGGTCTGTTTTAAGTACTTAATCATTTATAGTGTTAAATTTTTAGAATGGTTCCTGGCCACATTTTTGCCCCAGGCAATGTAACGGTATCTCAATCAGTTCCCAGGAACAATCTGGGAGTTAGGCTGCACCATAGACCATTCTTAATGGGCAACTTGCACATTATCCCCCCATTTTAGAAGTTGAAGGAGCTTAGTAGTATTGGCGCAAGCCACGCTGATAGTTGGCCTGAAGGCTGAAGAGCTGTCCTGGCAATTTTAATGCACTAGTGGAGCTATAAGCTATGAGACTGAAATTGAACAAGATAGACACGATAGAGCACATTCTGCGATGAAATACCTGCACCATCTTGCTCCGCCAGCTTCAGCAGAAGCATGCGAGAAGCAAGGCAGGCACAACTGCACTCTGGTTTGCAACCCAAAGGCCACAGCATTCAGAGCACTTAACCATTATTTCTCCTCCAGTCTTGACAGAAAAATAATATGTAAGAAGATGCCTTATAGAAACAAAAGCTAAAGGGTGCTTTCTTTCCAGCTAAGGGCAGCTATGAATATCACCAAAATGTTTCATGGCAAAACCACTAGTCAGCCAACATCAGCTGTTCCTCCGTGCATGCAACTACCTCCTTCAACCATCCAGAAATTACCACAAGATGGCTACAATTTAAACCCTTCCAAAATATTACACCAGGAAAGGCTTCTCACAAAGAGATGCTTATGTTGCACTAATTCCCAGAGGACAGAGTTTTGACAGTCTCAGACCAGGAATATTATTTAACTTGTCACCTTTGGATGATGTACTCAAACTGCTCTGGCTGTGTTAACAGCTTCAGGAGAGCATATGAATTATAGCAAGCTTTGCTTTTAGTTTTGATGAATAAACCCCCCTCCAAATTACATGAATTCAGCAAGTACTGTTTATCAAAATGCCAAAAGATTAATTTGCCTTTGTTTATGGTTTGCTTGTTTGTTTTCCCATTTAAGTAAATGCATTTTCCAGTGTATCCCTTTAAAGAGAACATAAATCTCAGATCCTGCTCTGCAAGTCTTCACCCTTTGGCTGACCAGCCTGTGAAATCTGACAGGTCTTTTGCACTAGTATTTTCATCTGGCTGATCTAATTCTGTACTCGAAAGTTGCCTCACTTCGTAGGTGTTGCAGACCTGCAGTTCCTGTCAAGCACAACTGCTCAGCTGCTGTGAAAAATTAAACTTCCTTAATTACATAAGGGCCTGCCCCCATAAGCAGCTATGCCCATTCTCAAATCCACAAATGCAAGTAAAGCCATTGACTCTGAGTCAATTTACAAGCGTTTTCAAGTTAAACAGGAACTTAAGAGCTTTGGACTTGAGCCAAAGCTTTAAAAACATTGCTCTTAAGCTTCTTGGTGCAGTTTTGTCCAGCTGTAAAGCAGAGATAAAGATTTACCAACAAAATTTGGGGTTGAAAGCACACCCCAAAAAAAGAGGAAAAGCTCTGGTTTTGCTACAACTGGAGCAACAAGAGCTGCTCTATACAAGAGGCTGAAGAATCGCCGCCAACATATTATTTCTATGTACTGCACAGGTGTACACACAAATCTCTATCAGACACAAGTATGCTACATCCAAACAAGCTCCTCTCTAAGCACACTCGGAATACACTCGAAGTACACATTTTGCTCAGATCAAATGCATTTTATGGAAACTTGACATTTTGATTCTTAACCTTCACCACTTTTTCCTTTTCTTTCCTTCAAAGCAGCTGTTTTCTTTTTAAAACAGCAACATAACTACTGAAATGTACAGAAATAAGTCAAATGCAAAGTTACAGAGGAACTGGAAAACTATGCATGGATTACATTGACAAAGGAAGCACATTTTTTGTGTCACTGATAAACAATTAGTCTGGAAGCTCTTGGTACCTGGGTTCTTCTGGTCACTTCACTGACAGGAAGTCCCCCTCTCTGAACACAAACTGAAATATTTTTATGGACCAAAAGGAATCAATAAGGGAAAACAGAGGCTGGAGGAGAAGTAGGACAAAGAAATAAAGATCAGGAAGAACTGGTTTGGGATTGAAAACAGCAAGTGTGTAGACCATGCCACTCTGATCCCATATGTGCTGATCTCTGGGGAAAAAAAGGCATTGGCAGAGCTAAGAAAATATTCTCTGTCTTCTAAGAAACTGCAATGCTTGTGTAATTCAATTGCTGCTTGCTTTTGGAGCCTTTTCCTCACCTGGTTTCCCTCTATCTTTCTTTGTAAATTAGAGAGGAAAACAAAACAAAACAAAAACCACAAAATAAGGCAATAGAACAGATTATTTTTCTTTTTTTTATCCAAGAAAATGTTAAAGATGGGCCAGTTACACCACAGCCCAGAAGGATCGCTGCCACTTTGTTAATGCTGTGAGAACAGCCTTTACAAATTCTGTGCAAGATCAATGTACCTCCTCCTTAATCTCACACGTTTGTTTTTCAGGTATGATTTACCACACTTGAAACTACCACTTAAACAAGCCACCAAATAAGTTAGTCTGACTTAAGAGTGTGGGCTGCGAAAGCTGCTGGAAGTCCAGTCTGACACAGGCCAATCTTATCTCCATCATCACCCAAGGGGAAGTTTTTGAGGAAAAAGGACCAGGAGAAAAAGCCTCCCTTTGATTTCACTCAGAAGAAATCGGGAGCAAATACTTGGATGGATGCGTGGGCTAAGCCCTGCCCTTCGCCACTGCTGTTGGCTGATCTCTACGGTGAAAGAGCGACCGATGTTGAGCACATGCGGCAAGAAGCCGGGAACAACGGGCACTAGCCATGGCCATGCAGTGCTCGGCTGAGCGGTGGCAGGAAAACTCCCCTCCTCTGGGGCAGGGAGCTGGAACACCAGTGGGGACCCAGTGCTGGACCTCTTCTGGCAAGGAAAGGGGAGAGGGAGGAGGCTGTATCACGGTGGACATCATGAACTACCACGGCTCAGCCCAAGGGCTCCGAGGGGACCCATAGGGGAGCGGCCACAGGGAGAGGGTGTTTCAACGCCTGGAGACGGATGGGACCTGTAAGGGAGCAGGCAACGGTAACCGGGACGGATTCCTCGGTAACCGGGACGGGATTCCTCAGCAACCCGGGCCAGGCGGAACCTGTGCGGGAGCGGTAACGATCTCCGTCCCGCAGCGCCCGGGGACGGAGAGCATCTGTCAGGGAGCGGGTATGGGCCGCCAGGACGGGGTCTCAGAGCCCAGAACGAGCGGGACCTGGGGAGGTGCGGGTGACGGCCACCGGGACGGATCCCTCCGCACATACCGAGTGGACTCCCCGCGGTCGTGCTGCGTCCCCCGCCCCCCCTCCCTGCCCTCCCTGCCCCGCAG